>JAQJVL010002374.1:0-102110 GCA_035578905.1 Stictocephala bisonia | reverse complement strand
TTGTTTTTGCTTGTATTATCATGCATCTGAATACAGTAGTCCAATAGAAATCAAGTAAAAATTAGTTTTAAAAACTCCCCATTTTTCTTTTTTTAGTTTTTTGTTAGTTTTCGATCATAGTCCAGGAGTTTGTTACAACAAATATTCATTTTTGCTGGATGTTTTAAACTAGATTTTTGCTGCCTTCTAAATCATTGTGCATTTCATTTTGCAGGAGCATACATGGATCTGGGCAAGGTGAGCAAACCAGTGGCTCCCCACCCTGTGGCCGCAGAGATCAAACTGTTGAGTGAAGAGGTGTTTACAGGCATGGAAGAGAAAATCAAAGCCAACCCAGATAAAGTAAAAGCTATTAATGGAATATTTTTGTGGAACATAACCAAAAATGGAAAAACCGAAGGAAAATGGAGTGAGTTGATTTTATTTGCAGGAGTTGACTCAATCTGGTTAACTGTTGTAGGATTCTTTGTTTAAGCTATTTTTATCATTAACCCTTTTACAACTGTACACACAATTAGACATTTTTAACCGAAATTCCCTCACTGCTGTTTGAGATGTTTTGCAACGTTCAGTTTTTTTTTTTTTGTCAAAACCCTTTCTTCCTCTGTTGTCTTTATATGGCTTATGTCTGTCTTGGTGCATCTTTTCTCTCCCATCGGTCTTTTTCCCTTGGCTGTCTCAAACTTAGAACTTTCAAGAGCGACTAATTCTCTCTTCTCATTATGTAACCACCCCATTAGTATTCTTGATCTTAATATAAAAAGATTATATACTAAAACTTAATGTAAAAAGAAGTAGCCAGTTTGTGCTGCTACCAGTGGATTTTTCAAACAACAAGAACACTTTATCGTGTTATTAGTTTAAACAGTGCTAAATTACAAGCTCTTATAGAACGCCACACTGTCCGCTTTATGTTGTGTTATTTGAACTTTTTTATCACCTACAAGAGTGATAGTTCTCTCACCCACCCACACATGTACGTGGTATGGCTCTTCCATCCACCAATACAAGTCCTGTGGTGATGGCCCTCCCATCCATTTTAGAATTAAATCCCTTCCAATCCATATTCCATCCACTAGAGAAGTCTGGGGTGTCCATGTTGGGTGGTAATCATTGTACAGATGTTGTGTGGGGGAGATAACTGAGTATCAGGCTTGTCAATTAGCTGAAAATCAGACCAACTCTACGTGGTTCGGATTCCACGTAAAGTTATAGGTCCCTTAGTTGCTCTGGCTGTTGGGCTATTAATAAATAGTATTCCTCAACCTTCATGAGGAAAAGTTGAACTCAGTTAGTTGAACCAGACTATGCTAATCCACACATCATATTCACATTGAAATATGCACAACGTGTCGGCGTCTAATATGTAAGCATCTAAAAATTAATACATGTATAGTGATGATGATTTGTTATTGCAAGAACTAGCTTATAAGACAGTATCTAAGAATACCTGGTCACAAATTATTTTATAAACGTGATGTTTTTGAAATTTTAACTTTTAATATTAACTGTTGAATTATAGGTTAGGTTTAAGGGCACTAGTCCAGGAATTAGTATATTGGAGAGATATGTCATCAGCAAACTTACCTTAGAAGACAAGTTCACTAACACCAGAGTAGTAGTAACATACACAAATTTTGTGTTTCTTTTCTATATGTTACTACTACTGTGGTGTTAGTGAACTTGTCTTCTAAGGTAAGTTTGCTGATGTCCTATCTCTCCAATATACTAATAACTGTTGAATTTTGCATTTTTACATTTTTGACAGTTTATATACAGACACAGTGAAAAGTAAAATTTAATTTTCAAGGCACAGGATAGTCTAAAAATTAAAACATATTATATTTGGTTCCATTCCATAGCATCAGTGACGTAGATAAAAATAATGTTTGGGGGGGTCCTCCGGGGAGCATGGGAGTATGGAATATCTCTAGGGATGGACGAGTCTCGAAATTTCGGGAATTCCCCGGGAAATTATAATTCTCGTCCTGCGAGAAGGAAATTTTGTTACGATCGGGAATTCCATTCGAGAGTTTTTCTAAGATGTAACCAACTAAATAGTTCGATCTCAACAACACGGTTATAATCGACATTCATGGTCAAGTTCGGATTTTTTCAATCAATATAAATTAAAATGAAAGGTTAATAAAATTATGATAGGCTTGTGTCTCGATTACCGTGGAATGTTATTTATTGCTTATAGTGTGGCAGTGAAGTTACGTAGTGACTGACGACTGACAGTCGGAGTCGACAGTTGGGGTCGAACGTAGATGTGACGTTCTCACGACCCCTTCATTTGACAAAGCTCATCTAAATGAACGAGATATCCGGATCACGATGCTCAAAAAAAACTATTAAAGTCGAACAAGTTACCGAGATCTATGATCCAACTAAACAAATCTAGTATAGGACAGAACTGTTGACCGAAACCCAAATGATAATGAACGAAAAATGAGTGGGCCTATATTCCAATGTTTGTGTGTGTCAGTAACGTAAAATCATTCAATCAAACTGCTCCCGAGAACAAGTCACTTTACTGTCCAACAAAACAACAAATCTTCCTTCCCATGGCAAAAGTCCATTTCTCTCATGTACATACAATGAACCGTTCTGCTCGTTTCCGAATTGAAATTATCGTATATTTCCCGTGAGGTGATTGTGATCCGTTTAGGTGTTTACTCTGAGTAGGGAATCATCCAATGATTTGACAGAAGAAAATATCGTATCATATCATATAAAATATCGTGATGGCGTTCAAGTATCGTGCGACGTAACAATATTTATTTATTTTCAATTGAATGAAAAATAAGTAGATATAGCTGTAGCGAATGTCAATTAATAATCTGTTTGTGAACACTTTGGATCGCCAAATGTGCGTGTAACATTTGCAGGCATACGATATTTTCTTCTGTCAAACTGTCGATCGGTTTCCTGACTAGATTAGAAAGTAACACAGATGGAGTGTTAAATGCATTACAATACGATAATTTTGATTTGTGAACTCAGTGAACGGTTCCCTGATTATAATTGTTACTACTACGTCGATGTTAAATGCAAAACAATTCAATCCAAATCAAAGATTATATTATTATTTATTTATAAAAACGGACGGATTTAGCAATAAGGAACATAATTTTTATTGAACCGAAACTTTATCATACTTCTTGTGTATATTTCATAAATTTATAATTTAGCTGCACAAATCTACTTTGTATCACCAGTTGCCAGTTGGCATTTAGCTGATATTTCAGATTGCATCTCGTCTGGCTAGGCATACATTTGCCGATTACGTATACCGTTGTCACTCCAATACGTCAGAAATTCCTCGTGATGAAAAGATTATCTTTCTATGTATCGAAGTAGTTTCGAGTAGCACACATTCATTACCGATCGTAATTTATTAAAAATAATTGATCGTAAACGACTTTTAAATTTATATTTAGGTGCACAATTATTAAATTATTACTATCGATCCATTAAACTACCGGTATTTTGGCATCTAGATTTACAAATTTGATTATATTTCACAGCTTATTTCCGGTTTATTATAACCATTATTATATTACTGAATAAAATAACTACAGATCCACTTTTTATGGCGTATACAAAATCAATTTTTTGTTGAAAAGCGACAATTTTGAAAGCAATCGACTGTGTTTGGCGATGACGCCTGAATCGTAGAATCACTTGATCCAGCTTTTGCCCAAAAGCTTCGCTACCGTGATCGGAACTACCAGATAAACCAGATCGACCGCCTGTGTGATTAGTTGACAATCACAGAGAAGAAATAGAGGTTGCTTTCTTATGACTACAGCGGCAGTTATTAATAGAATTAAAACAAATGCACATCTCTACAATAGTCAATACATGTGCAGTAATAATTACTAAGTTTATCCGTGAGGATTTGGGGGGGGGGAATAGGGGAATAAGGAAGGGACTGCCAAGATGCTGGCTCTGTTTGCAACTTCAGTTCCTAGTTATAATGTAGTTCAGTTAATTAATTGAAGAATTCATCCATGTCTAGTTTTTATGATGATTTTAATTAAAATTTACAATTTCAATTCAGTTATATCAAATAAGATTGCTTTGTTTATTAAGTGTGTAATCTGTTATTGTTTAGTCTAAACCTGTTTAATTTTTTTCTGTTTTGTGGATAGCAGGCAAAAAATAAAAAAGATTTAATAAAATAAGGAATACATAAATTTGCCTTAACATTAATGGTTGAATTTCCTACTAGATCACATACCAATTAATTATTATTACTATAAAATGATTTGGTTTATTTGTTTTATCTACTAAGTTTGAAAATTAATGTATGATAAACTGGGAAAAATTCCCTCCGAAAAATTCATTCCGAAATTTGGGAGGAAATTAATTTCCCTCCCGTTTCCCTCCCGAAATTTGGGAGGAAATTAATTTCCCTCTCGTTTCCCTCCCGAACCTAAAAATCTCCTCTCGTCCATCCCTAAATATCTCCCATCAGAAATTGGAGTCCTGGGGCACACCCCCAGAAATGTTGTAAAAATACCCTTACAAATTGCTATTTTAGCAATCAGGAGATCACGAAAACATCTTATTTCGTTCAATGTGGAATGCAGAGTGCAATGATGCGATGCGTCATGTGATAGACTGTGAGACTATCCCTCTTCTAGGAACCAGACCTCAAACATAAAATTATGGGGGCTAGAGGTTAAAATTATGGGGAAAACAGTGAAATTGTACATTTTTCAGAAAGGTAAATTATCAATTTTTAACAAATTAATCCATAACAATAATCGGTGTTGCGCCTTTATGTTCAATACTATTAACACATACAAGTATTTTCATTTCATACAAACAAAAGATATTTTTTTTAAATAAGATATTAAAATAAAAAATACCTCATTACAGCAGTGCGAGTGCTTTGTACTACGTCGCTACAAAAGTATGGTTACCACTGCCTGGCAACAATAACTGATTAGAAGGAACGAAAATGATTGTCAAACAAATAGATAGAGGAATAACAAAGAATAAAGGGATCTAGCTAAACAAGGTTAAGTTCTGGTCTAAGTATGATAAGGGGTGAAAAGCTCTTATAACCCTGTCAGGCTGCGTATTAAAATCAAAATCAGATTTTATAATGAAACCGCGTATTATAATGTGTGAAAATTATAAGGCGGAGGAAAACTAAATTACCATCAAAATTTTTTATCTATTTATGTGATTATGAGAGGTAGTTTTATATTTTTACCTTTTCACGATTTTTTAAAATCGTAATTAGTGTGGGAAAAATACACCATTTTTTACATTTTCAGAAGATTTGTTGTTTGAAAATTCACTATAGTAAAAATAATGATCAGATCATTTTAAAACTCTAATAACGTGTACGTACTTTAATAGCGTGTAGGTACTTTAATTGAGACAACATTTACGAAGTTTCAACAATTTTCAGTCGCATAAAAGAATTCTGTTATCAATTTTCTAAAGTAACTTTTTCTCAGCATTTAGAAGGGATACTATCTTGAGACAAACGGTGGTTTCAAGAGGCTAATGTCAGTAAGTCGAATAAATATTTATTTTTACTGTATGAATACTGATTGATTTTGTATCGCTTTATTAATCTTTAAGGTATGATATGCAACGGATCGTGTAATCGCAACCTTCCCTACCCGGCCAGCGGGTGAAACTAAATGCAACATCGCTGCGTTCTAACAGTTGCTCTTCCAACTAAGTGATTATGGAAGTTTATAAATAACTTTGTATAAGTAATGCTTGACTTTATCAAAATACTTAAATATTGGACATATAAATCTCTTTTATCAGATATGTTAGTATTAAAAACCAATTAATTAATTAACAAAAACATCTCCCATCACCATTCATTCCAGTGGCAGGTTTTAAAATGTTTCTGTTTACAATATTATGTAAAGCTAACTATTTACAATTTATATACAGATTATAATTTATAATGTATACAATCCTATAGATTTTACTTATTTAAAAATTTCAATCACTATCCTCACTGAACATTAATTCTGTCATTCTGTCCACTTCTGTGGACTAACTACTACTAATGTAATTTGGAAATACCTACAAGGTTGTACATATTGTAAGTAATAATCTATATATACGAGTATTGTAATATATAATTATAAAATATTTATAGGTCCAACATTTAGTGTTTTGAGAAATTAATTAATAAAGTCAAGCTTTACTTTCACAAAGTTATTTAGAAACTCCCACAACCACTTGGTTGGAAGAAGGTAGCCAAATGTTAGAATGTGCCAATGTTGCTTCTAAATGCACCCGCCAGGCGGCCAGGGAAGGATGTGATATTTATACACGGTCCGGTGCATATGACATCATGACATCTTAAAGGTTAAAAAAGCTATATAAAGACAATCAGTATTCATAAAATAAAAATAAAGATATATTCGTTTTACTGACATCAGACACCTGAAACCACTGGATGTCTCAATTCGTATAATTTTTCAATTTCGAGGAAAAGTTACTTTAGAAAATTGAAAAGAAATTTTTTCATGCCACACAAATTTTTGAAACTTCGTATATGTAATCTCAATTGAAGTACCTAAACGCTATTAAAGTTTCAGAATTATCTGATCATTACTTGTATCATAGTGAATTTTCAAACATCACAAATCATTTGAAACTGTAAAAAATGTATTTTTTCCTCACTCTAACTACAATTTTTAAAAAATCATGAAACTACTACTCATAATTACTTAAATAGATGATAAAAATGTTGATGGTAATTTAGTTTTCCTCCGCCTTATTCTTTTCACATATTTGATGTTCAAACTCGAGTATCTATACTTTTTTATCCGACAGTAGCTAACACTTTCAGAGAGTGGGGACCAACATGCAACGTAGTAGACCTTCTGGTCTATGGTACTGCCGAGCGTGTACGAATTTAAATCCTTTCCGCCCACCGACCACGCGGCTTAACGGCACGAATATAATCGGTAAAAGATGAAACAGTAGGAAGGCATGAACGTTTGTAACGAATTATTGCTATCAACTTCTAGCCAATAGAATGAGCCTATTAACTTTATTGGCTTTAGATGTCATACTATTTAGATATAATAAGTGATTAAACCAATAAAAAACATATTAGAAACATTATTTAATTTAACGGCAATTTTTTTTTAAAGCTTGGGGGTCCGGACCCCCTGGACCCCCCCCTTATCTTCGCCACTGCATAGCATAGATAGACATCTGTTATTAAAGAAATATGAATTTGCAAATTTTGGGATGTATTATAAATATAAGTAGGTATATTGTAGACAATAGTTTATTCTTAGATTTTATTTGTTCTGAAAGAAATAGTTATTGGTATTCTGGTATTGTTGCAGCTCTAGACTTGAAGAAAGGTGCCGTGTATGCTGGAGAACCTGCGGAGGGTACCAAAGTAGACACAACGTTGACCATTGAAGATTCAGACATGGTTGACCTGGTTAGTACACCCATCCTGCTGTATAGATAACCATTACACACATGCCCAACCACACTCCCTACATTTTTGTCCCGAGCCTCTCTACACATTTCCCTTTTTGAGACCCCCTCCCCCACTCTACATATACGAATATCAACATTTAGCAATCTATTCATCACTACTATTGTGTGGTTAGTGGGATATGCAGAAAAGGAGACACACATGTCATATTGCTAACCAAAAATATTGTTTTCCTATCATACACTTTTTGATTATCGTTAAAAAGATAAGTCTCTCTCTCCCCCTCTCCCTCCCCTGAAGATAATGCCAGTGGCATTGAAAGTTTTTGAGATTATGTGATTCTTTTGTTTATGTTACTACTACTCTGGTGTTAGTGAACTTGTCTTCTAAGGTAAGTTTTCTGATGTCCTATCTCTCCAATATACTAATTCCTGGCCTAGTGCCCTTTAACCTTACCTAAAACCAAAAATATAAGAATTGTTATGACTTTTATCAATTTCCTTTTTTCATTTCTTTGTAATTATTATTCTCTACAAATTACAATTTGTATGTTTCATTACATTAATGACAGTTATTTGTATAGTTAAAATAATTTTACTAGTAATAATTAAGTAATCCTTTTTTTTCAAACAGCTCTATCTAGTATTAGTCGTTATATAACATTGTACTATTGTTTTCCTGTCACACACTTTTTGAATTTCGTTAAAAATATAGACCAATATCGAAATTATAAAAATTGCTAATTTCCCTTAGTACAAAAGTTAAGGAACAATAATGACAGTAATGGATCTGGAAAAGACATTATGTCCTTATATTGCATGTATTGCAATCAGGCTTCTTAATCTAGATTTTTTTTAATGTCTGAAAACAGCATATATATATGCTGTTGTAACACCCCCTCTCGCGCTACACCCCATTGATCCTCCCTAC
Source organism: Stictocephala bisonia (assembly GCA_035578905.1). Lineage (NCBI taxonomy): Eukaryota > Metazoa > Arthropoda > Insecta > Hemiptera > Membracidae > Stictocephala > Stictocephala bisonia. Next base: position 93,727 of record JAQJVL010002374.1, on the reverse strand, counting down.
GGCCAATGACATCAACCACTTGAACTCACATGTTCAAGACAGTCCTGAGGCCCAAACATCTCAGAAACTGGGCTAAAGTAACTGAGCGTGAGTTTAGTCACACAGTCAATATATATTGTAAACTCACGCTCAGTTACTTTAGCTCAGTTTCTGAGATGTTTGGGCCTCAGGACTGTCTTGAACAGTGATCTTCAACCCGCGGGCCGCTTGCGGCCCGTCGTGTATAATTTTGTGGCCCGCCGAATGATTTTGTTTCCAAACAAATAGGAAAACATTGCAGCAGTGAAGTTGGCCAATTGCTTCGGCCGTAGTAGGGAATTCGTTAAGTGGCAAAGCAGGTTGGCAACCCTGATGCTCAAGGTCACTCGTAGCATCGCAACCCACGCCAGTGTCATTGTCTCAGTCTGTTTCACCTATTTCTATTGTCTGCCCGCAAGTGAATGTTAGTTTAAGTTTAGTGAATAATGGCTTCGTGTAGTAAGAAACGGAAGATTACCGATGAGTGCCGAGTGTTTCAAGAAAAGTGGACTGATCTATACTTTTTTGTAAATATAAAAAACAAACCAGGCTGTTTGGTTTGTAATGAGTCTGTCTCCGTAATGAAAGAGTACAATTTAAAGCGGCATTTTGACACAAAGCACGCTTCCAAGATGGACGCAGTACAAGGTCAGTTTAGATTGGATAAGGTGCGAGATTTAAGGAAAAACTTGAGAATCAACAATTTACGTTTACTCGGCAAAACGCCGAAAGTGAATCAAGTGTTAAAGTTAGCTATATCATTTCTGAACAAATTGCTAAGCAATCAAAGCCATTCACAGATGGTGAGTTTGTAAAGCAGTGTATGGACTCGGCAGCTGAAATCCTATGCCCAACACAAAAACATTTGTTTTCAAAGGTTAGTTTATCTGGGGTCACAGTTGCCAGAAGAATTGAGGAGCTATCTCAGGATATTGAAATCTCACTTAAAGACCGTGCTTCAAAGTTTGTTTTTTAATCAGTAGCACTTGATGAAAGCACTGATTTACAGATACAGCTCAGTTAGCCATTTTTATTAGAGGAATCAATAAAAATGTCTCTATTACCGAGGAAATGGCAGCACTATTTCCAATGAAGGGCACTACTAAAGGCACTGATATTTACAAGGCTTTGACTTCAACTTTAAACTGGTTTGGCCTAAATCTGGATAACTTGAGCGGTGTTGTAACTCCGCTAAATGATGGGGCCCCAGCAATGACGGGAAAAAATGAAGGTGTTGTAGCTCTGATTAGAAAAGATGCAAGTGAAAATGAAAATTTCATACAATATCATTGCATTATCCATCAAGAAAATTTGTGTGCAAAAAGTGTTTGTTTCAAAGATGTCATTAAAGATGTGACTAAAATCGTGAATTTTATCAGATCACAAGGACTGAACCACAGGGAATTCCAAACCTTCCTTAGTGAGATGAATGCAGAGTATGGTGATGTAATTTATTACACAGAGATTCGTTGGCTCAGTCGAGGAAAGTTTTTAAAAAGGGTTTTTTATTTGAAAAGAAATCTGCATGTTCATGGAGAGTAAAGAGAAGGCAGTTCACTACTTCAAAGATCCCAGTTGGATGGCTGATTTTGGGTACCTAACTGATATTTCAGTACATCTCAATGACTTGAATATTAGGCTATAAGGGAAGAATGCTATGATACACAATCTCTTTGATCAAGTTGAGGAGTTTGAGAGGAAACTTAGTTTGTGGAAGAATCAACTACAACAGGGCGACTTCACACATTTTCCAACACTGTCACAATGTGAAGTTCAAAACAAAGAAAAGTACAGCGAAGCACTCTCCATGTTACAGCAAGATTTTAGCAACAGGTTTTTAGACTTCAAGCAAAATAAAACTATGATGAAGCTTTTTTGTGCTCCTTTCAGTGTTAATGTGGAAGACTATTCCGGAAGTATACAAATGGAACTTATTGACTTTCAGTGCAATAGCGATTTACAGGAGAAATTTAAAAACTTTGGACTTCTGGAGTTTTACTCATTGTATGTTGAAGGTGATCGATTTCCAGCAATCAGATCTCATGCTCTGGCCACAGCATCTCTTTTTGGCAGCACATGTGAGCAGCTATTTTCAAGAATGAAGAACGTGAAATCGAAACTGAGAAACCGTATTTCTGACACTCATTTAGAGAACTCTCTTCGAATTGCCACATCTGACATAAAAGCTAATGTTGACAGATTAATAAAAGATAAACAATGTCAAATTTCTCACTAAACTACAAAAGTCACAAATTTGATGTTTTCAGTTTAATTTTGAGTTTTATAACATGTTTAAATATATGTCAAGTAGACCTATATTGTTTTCAATATTGATGTTTAATACAGTTATCAACAAATATAAAATGTTATAACAAATTCATGTAAATTATTTTAACCTGAGACAAAATTCACACACATACATATATATATATATATGTATATACACGCTTAATCAATGCGGCCCTCCAAGTCCTCCATGACAATAATTTGGCCCTTAAATAATAATAGGTTGAAGACCACTGGTCTTGAACATGTGAGTTCAAATGGTTAATGTCATTGGCCGTAGGGAGGATCAATGTGGTGTAGGGTGAGAGGGGGTGTTACAAGAGTAATAATGATACTTTATAATATACTTAGTTGAAGATTCCTTTTTGATCAATCGGAACACTATTTATTGAGTAATAAAATATTATTTTCAATATGTACATACGTATCCTGATCTCGCTCCAGTTCACTGGGTCTAGATTTTGACAAGCTACATCGTCTTCCGTCTGACCAACTTCTCTCTTCATCAATCCGTTCCCAACTGCTCCCCCTTCTAACAATCTCCTCTTTGACACTTGCCTCTTTAATTTTTAATACTTTAGTTAATTAATTCTAAGCATCAAATTTAATGCTGGATTAATAGACAAACATTTATCATTGATGTAACTCCATCTTATGTTACAGGCGCTTGGAAAACTAAACCCTCAGACTGCATTCATGAAAGGAAAACTAAAGATCAAAGGGAATATAATGTTGACACAAAAACTCAAGTCTGTAATATCAGCAGAATCCAAACTGTGAAGTGGTTAATGTTTAACATCAGGTGTAGGTTCAAATGGCATATATCAAATTATAGGGTTTTTTGTACATTGAGTACATTCCAGGGATGGTTCTGTATTTGAACTGTTTAATCTTCCAATTTTGGTCTGACGTTTGGACAGTATTATTTTCGGATATGTTTACAAATAGATTAATTTAAAAGATTATCTTTTTTGTGGCTATATAAAATGTGTATCTCATTTGCTCTTTATGAAACTTGTTTTTTACCATCCGATTCAGTGATTTGTAAGGAATGTATAAAATTATACAATATTAAAGATATATGAAGAAATGCCTTATTTTAACTTTTCATGTACCATTCAAATTTAGAATGCATATAAGTAAAACAAAATCTAATTTTAAGATAGGTTTAGGTAATAGCAGTATATTAAACAACCTACATCTCTCGGAATTTTTTAATCCTTAAAACAAGATGTTAAATTATGATATATTATTTCTGGTGCATTACAAAACTGTTAAACATGACATCTGAATTTTGAACCAAATGACATTTAAAAGACATTGTTATTTGTAAAATAATATTTGAGCTTCAACAGAGTTTGTACTTTCAATGAATTGCTTTAAAAAAGTTTATCATAAGTGGGCTGTTTTGTTTCAATTATTTTTTTAAATTGAAAATAGACATTTACTTTAAAATTTTAATACGTGATAAAATCTTGATAAACATTTTTTTACTACAATATGAATACCATCATAAAGTGGTTATCATTATTTCTAAGCATTTCAGTAGGATAATTTTTTTGTCATATAATGTTGTTGATTTTTATAAATGTAATATAATATATGTTGTTAATGTGTTCCTTTTTTTATTCCTGAATTCATGTTTTTAACTGGATTAAAATGTTTAAAACACAGTTGTATTAATTGCTTTTTGTTAGTTGTGTTTCTTTTTGTTCTTAGGAAATATCGTGGTTTCAAACAACAGATATTTCCTATATTTTCAACAACAACAACAGATATTTTCAAACAGAGAAGTTACTGATCACACTGTAACATTGGCTCATTTATTCCGTTCACAAAATGAATAACTAAATAGAACACACAATTCGTAGCTAAATGTTTGTGAACCAAAGTGAGAGCTGTCATGGCCACCAGGTGTTAACTGAAAGAGCCAGGATAATGAACCAGTAGTTACTGCATTTGGCTTGTATGGATTTAATTTCATGTATATTATTTAATAAATATTTTTAAATTTTAGATTGCTCAGCTAAAATATAAACTGCTGCTCATACACTAAAAAATTTTTGTCTCTTCGATTTGGATTATGGAATGGCAGTCCATGTTAGGGCCGTTGTTTTGTATATATTTGTAGTTCACAGACACATCACAATAAGCATGCATCATTTGAAGCTCGGTCTATGTTTAAATTGTAATAAATATTTTTAAATTGCCATCTTAATGTGACATATATTTTTTATGCAAGCAACCTGTCAGTCACAATGTGGTGGCAACTGGTCAGTAGGTTTGAAAGTGGGTCATAGGGTTGCAAAGTGGCTGTCAACTTGTTCGTATTATGGGTGAACAAAAATCAACCCCTCTCTAATCACCAGACAAGAAATAAACAGAGGTTGCATTCAATAGTGTGCAAAATGTGTGTCACATACTATTTCTCAAGCATGTCATGCGATGGTAGCTAACACCTTGTCATTCTCTCCTTCAATCCAACTAGATCCACAGTAATAAACTTGGTAATTATTCAACAGATCTATAAAGATATGCCTCTATATAACAACTGAGGCATTTGCTGTGGCCATAAGAGAGTGATCTCTGTTTCTTTTTTTCTCTGTGTAATCACTCAGGGCATGGAACACCAAACTCCTCACAAGGCCATTTGATACTTATTAAGTTACAATTAAGTCAGTTAAGGTTTTTGGACACTTTTCTAAACTTTACGAACCCACATTCTAATGAAAGTAAATGGCAGAAGTGGTTATCTTGAATATTATATCCTCACGAAATTTTGCGTTACCTTTGTGGTCAGAGATGGTCAATTGAAGAAATCTTTGTCATTAACATGATCACAGCTGCCACTCAATTCTAAGGCCCATTTCCTTACCAGTAATGTTTCAGCCTTGTCTGAGCTTCAATGGATGTATTTGATTTTAATAGTTTGAACATGAAGTTTACGTGAATTTCGTGTAACACCTACGGCTGTGGACCCACCTACCCACTCATACACTTACGTAAATGTGCAAAAATCTGCCTTGAGCTGGATTTTAAGTCATAGGTTAGTAACGTAGTCTGCAACAACCTACTGTTACAACAGCTGTTCAAACGGTTAGACGTTTGTTTTGGTGTACCTGCTTACTTCAATTTAACAACACAAATATTCTTAATTCAAAAAAAATCAAATCATTATCACAACACTAAGCAAATAATTTTTCTTATGAACCAGAACATTACTTTAGGAATCAGATCAGCTTTGAAGAGATGGGTCTTGGGCTAATGTTAGTTTGTATCTTCAAAAAACTAAATTGTATTTTTCTAGTTGTTTTGATTAAAAAAAGTGGTTTCATAAACTACAAAGTGTTGAAAATTTCAATATCTTTTGTTATCAACTATAGAAACAAGAAGTCAGTCTATCTGTATTGGTCCAGTGAAGCCAGTTTTCCTGTTCGTTAAAATTAGTTAACGCTCGGTTTTCACAGGTAGCGCCAACGGTTTCCCTCACTCTGTCTCTCCAGTAAATGCTGAGGAGACATAATTGCATCAAACGGTCGTCCGAGCGCTAATTTGAAACTAATTACTTTTAGATAATATCGCTGCATTACATCTACAGCAAATACATTGTCTTGGACAGTATTCTATACTCAATGCTTTAATATATTAAATGTACAATATTCTTTATGTACATAACAAATGTATTATCGTTTATAATATTTGTAAATAAATGTACAGTTTATATTAATATAATTGTATTTTGTGAGGGTATATTATATATATATATATATATATATATATATATATATATATATATATATATTTTTTTTTATTAATATCCCAATCGCCTAGATATGGATGAACATGATTTACAGATGAGTCTTAATGAATGTATGTTTGTTATAAACACCAGCAGATCCTTTGAAGTGCCATTAATTAATAGCCCAATTACAAAATACAGTAGAAACCCTATTTTCCGTCAGGGGTTGGGACTGAGGCCGTGACGGATTAGAGAATATACGAATTAGAGAGAATTCACCCACTCAAACTTATATCACTGGAAACTTGTTATTAGTGCTTACGCACGTTAAATTTTAATGCTATATAGTACATATTGATTAACGAAATGAGAATGAAAAGGTTAGAAAAAAAGTCATGTTACAGAATTTATATACTGCAGATCACAATTACGCTTTTATTACAGTAGGCCTAGTTTTAATGTAAAAAATAAGCTTGTACATTATGTAATAAGCACAAAAATTAATTATCATCATTCTTAAAATTAAACTGCAGCTTAGTGTAATATATTAAAGTCCAGTTCCCACGGCCAGTGTTTTCGCAGACATCAGGTGGCCCGATTTCAGTACACGGATAGCGTGTCGCCTGTGTATCATCAGCAGTGGCGTAAATACGGGGGGTGATCAGGGTGATCTATCACCCCCCAAAGACTAAAAAAAAAGCCCGTACGCAGAAGGAGTCCTGCGTAACAAAAGCGAATTTCATATTAAAAAACAAAAAAAGGGATATAGTCAGTGGTTACCGACTATTGAGTACCCTACAACATTTGTTATCATTATTTTTGATGTCATGTTTAAAAACCTTTTAATAGATTCGTGGTAAAAAACTCAAACCAAAAACTGTTGCGAAATATTGTTGCTAAATGAACATGTGCTACTTGAGTTTTGATTTGAGTTTTAATGCATTTTTTAAGTTTATTCACAGTTTTATAGTCCAAGAATGTTGTTTGTGCAGCTAGCGGGATTTCTTTTTGTACGAAAACGCTCCATACTAACACACACATGTGAGAAGTAAAACAGTGGTCGCGTAAACACCGGCTGGAGGGAAACAATGCCACTATCGGGTAGTGGAGGGAGAGGGATGTGACTCACCGACTCACGAATGTTTCTAAAAATAGCTCCCTGCTATCGCTCTACTTCCCATCATAACTCATAAGTCCCTCTACCTGACACCTGTTCGGTTCGTCGTATTTTCGCTTCAGTGACCAGTGTTGTTGAGTGTGCGGGTAATTACTGCTATTGACAGTAATCGACTGTGGTTTTAAATGACGGTGGATTATTATTTTAAATTATTATAGTTTTCAACCTGTTGTCATGTTTACCAGATAGCCTGTGCGTATTGGCGTTATTTTTGTTGAATAATGGCGGCCAAACGAAAAGGCCAGTGTTTAATATCGGCCATGTTCAAAACTAGAAAAGTAGAGGACTGTTCTTCGGCTGAACCTGAAAGTAGTGAACCTGTTCAACTTCAACAGCCTTTACTACCTGCAGTAAGTTCATCCTGTTCAAGTTCATCAGTAACTGACGACACAACAACTTTTAACCCGAATGACATAGGCCTTTTTTTAAACAAAGTCATACAAGACGAGGACAAAGTTAAGCTTATTCAAACGTTTTGGCAACCCCCCTCCACCTACAAGTTTCCTGTGCTGGAGAAATTTCAGAAACGAAAGTTAAAATTCCAGCATTCGTGGTTAAGCAAATATCCGTGGCTTGTTTACTCGGAAAAAGAAGAAGGAGCTTTCTGTAAATTCTGTTTCCTATTTGCCAAACACGGAGCAGGAATAAATAGCCAAGAACTTGGGTCATTGGTGAAAAATAAATTCACGAACTGGGTGAAATCCCAAGAGGTATTTAAAAGCCACGCTCATACCGAATATCACAATGCGTGCATTACAGATTTTCAAAATTTAAAAAAGACTCTGGAAAACAGGTCGTTGGAGATAATCAATCAAGTTAATACAGCACGCAACGACGCTATCCTTAAGAATAGACGAAACCTAAAACCGGTAATTGAAACCATAATATTGTGTGGACGGCAAGAGCTTGCCTTGAGGGGACACAGGGACTCTGGAAATGTTGAGACGGAGTCTTTGTGTAGTGAAAAGAATGAAGGGAACTTCAAAGCTCTTTTGAGGTACAGAAGCCAAGGTGACAAAGCTCTGAAAGACATGTTAGACGGGAGTGGAAAAATTAAATACCTTTCGCCTCTGTTACAAAATGAAATAATTGAATCTTGTAATCGCGTTATACAGACAAAACTTGTTGAGGAAGTGAATAATGCGACTTATTTCTCAGTGCTGGCAGACGAAACTAGTGATGTTTCCAACGTGGAACAGATTTCTTTGTGCGTTCGGTATGTTGAAGTGAACACCGAAAATCACACACACACACTGTAAAAGAACAATTTCTGCAGTTCGTACCAACAACTGAACTCACAGGAAAAGCCTTGGCAGAAACAATTTTAAATAGTTTAAACAGCTTTGGGTTGAACATGAATGGTTTAAGAGGACAAGGTTATGATGGGGCATCAGCAATGTCCGGTCAGTACAACGGTGTCAACAAATTTGTGCAAGACAAACATTCATTGGCTTTGTATGTACATTGTGCGGCCCACTCGCTAAACTTAGCAGTAACTAGAGCATGTGAGGTCCCTGATATAAGCAACTGTCTCGGTACAATCGAAAAATGTTACGTGTTTTTCAACACACCCAAAAGACAAGCTATCCTAAACGATGTCATTGAAAAATCAGAAATGGATCCAAATGTAAAAACCTTAAAAAGGTTGTGTGCCACGCGATGGGTGGCGAAGTATGATGCAGTTCGAGATTTTATGCATATTCTTGATTTCATCCTGGAATCTTTGGATGTAATTTCCTCTTGGAAGGACGGATCAGGAGCAAACAGCTTGAAGTGGGCAATACTAAACATAGATTTTGTCGTTGCTGTACATGTTATCTCTAATGTTTTTGCTTTCGGAATGCCGTTGTGCAAGGAATTGCAAAGGGAAACATTGGACTTAAAAGAGGCTGTTGTAATGGCTGAAGACTTAATATCAGAGTTGAGTCTTAAGCGATTGAAAGCCGAGGAAGAGTTTCGCCTTATTTTCAATCAAGTGAAAGCCCTTGCATTAGACTTAGGTATCGAGGTGAAAATTCCGAGACTATGTGGGAGACAAATGAATAGAAGTAATGCACAAGCAAGTATGTCCAAAGACCTAACTGAACATGATCGAGTAGAAGAACACTTTAGAATCAATCTATTCCTCCCGTTTATTGAATTTTTCATTCAACAACTCGAGGAAAGATTCAAAAAACACAAAGCAGTTTTTGAGGGGTTCCAATGCTTGTTCGATCGGGAGCCCAACAATGAAACGAAAACTAAGCTGGACGCTTTAGTTCAGTTTTATGCAAAGGACGTTTTCTCTAACACCGAAGACATCTATGTGGAACTGAAAATGTGGAGAAAAGAAATCAACAGAACCAAAAATCAGACAGCTTTGAAGTCGGCTCTTTCCAGCCTCGATGCGTGTGAAAAAACATTGTACCCCTCCATATACCAGCTGTTGAAAATCCTGTGCACAATGCCTGTAACGACATGCACTCCAGAGAGGACCTTTTCTACATTAAAGAGAATTAAAACATACCTCAGGAACTCTACTGGACAAGTAAGTGTAACTCATTTATAAAGTTTATTTATACTATTTTAACTTTGAATCAGATGTAAGATTTTATAGAATAGGTTATCGATACTTAGCCAATGCATATTATTCGCTGTCAGTATCAAAAGCTACTACTTGTGGATTTTAAAAATATCAAACTTAATAGGATCTGCCCAACTTTCATCAAGTTAAGTTCTGATAACAACATCTTGTTCAGCCAGCCATAAATAAAAACTCTTTTATTAGATTGTTCAAGTAGTTAAAAGAAAGTGTATACATTTTGATGAAACAAAATATATCTTTATAACTTGAATATTATTATAATAATTATAATTTGTTATAGACACGACTCAATGGACTGGCGATGTTATCAATTCATAGAGAAATTGGAATCACTGTTGACGAGGTGATAGACGACTTTGGAAAAAAACCAAGAAAGATTGACTTTGTAATCTAGTTCTCAAGTTTGAGAGATAAGTGTGAAGCTTAATAAATTGTTTAATGCTGTATTGGAAGTTATTTTTTACACCTTGATAATTAACTAACATTTTTCATAATGTACTAAAGATTGAGAAGAAGGCAACCAAGAAGTTGTAAACTTAAATAGTATCAAAGTGTGTGGTCTCATTTCTTTAATTTTTCAATTGTTTTTATTTTTGAGACTGCTAATTTCTGTATGTTAACAGACCTCTTGCCCCGATATTACAAAATATGTTTCGTTGGCCAAAATTTCAATTTTACTAAACGTTTACACAAAATCAACTATTTTATCTAAAATACAGGAATAACCCAAATATGTCTGGCATAATTAAAACACAAAAATTTTGCTGACGTTCAAAAAGCATCAAAAACCACTATTTAGCAAATATATTTTCAAAAAATTTTCCGGGGGAGTACCCCCGGACCCCCCTTTGAGTTGCGCCCCCCAAACCCCCTATCACCCCCCACATGTCATTCCTATTTACGCCAATGATCATCAGACATGACTGTTCCAACGGCCCGTGACCTGTGTAGACATCGCTGCTTAAAACTTCATCTCCAACCACAGGCCTTTGTAGTGTTGCCTCTTTCACTATGTTGTACGGGATCTGTTCAGGCAGCCCCGGACGGCCTGTCAGTACGTCAGGCGTACACAGGCAAGCTGTTCCAACGACCTGTTATCTGGTAGACAGCAGACGAGGCCTTACGGATGACAGGCCGTTGGAACTAGGCTTATGAAGGCTAGATAGCTGAAGGGGAAAATTTTTGTCTTACAGACGGATAAGTCATATGGCAACTGTCATATTGTGGCGCGACGAACCCAGACATTGACGGATAACAGAACCTGGCGGAAAAGAGGGTGACAGACAATCGGGTTTTCACTGTAAACAGAACTGACCCCTTTCAATATTTATTTAACTCTAGTGAAATCCGTGGACCAGGTACCTTTTATCATGAGACAAGGCTTTAACGAACTACACTACCAGCTAGGGATAGAAAACAACTAAAGATTGTGCACTTAGTATTGAAAAGCTAATGTGCTTGTTAAAATAACAAAATTATTTATGTATTAATATTTATTTTTATTTTGAATTATAATCAACAACTTTAATAATTAATTCTCTTTATAATAATTATAGAATTGTAAGTTGCTATTTACAGTACTAATAATTAAAAATTGCAAGACCAACCATTGTTAGCAATGTAATTAATGTTTTTTTGTCATCCTATAAAGAATGAATTAATATGTACAATATTCAGAGTTGGGCAGTGAAAACAGCTGGGGAGTTCACAGTAGCAGATAAGTTTCCTACACTCAGGATAATTTACTGTTTTTCTCTCAAAACAGATATATTGATGTAAGTCTGTTGTATTATCAATATGTAATCAAGAAGCATTGTTGTGCATTTTAGCAGATGTTTCTAGAACAAAAGCGGCATATTCAAAAGTGTTTGGAGCGGGCCTGTTCAAATTGATCAACTGAAACTCCTACCAACGTGAATCTCAACTGGATCGGCTGAAATCTACCAGCCTAAACTATGGTCAAGTCTGTTAGGGAGAACAAACAATGGACGAGTATTCAATGAACAGGCAAACAAATGACTATATAGGACTGATTAAGTCATTTATCATACCGTACAGACTGCAGAGAACAGTTGTCACTGTAAATTAATTCTAACAGGTTCAAATCAAGTTGGGAAAAAGTTTAACATCGCGCTGCTCAAGGGTCCATCCTTGGTCCTACTCTTTTTACAATTTATATTAATAATCCACCATCTGAAATTTCCAGACAATTTGCACTCTTTGCCGATGATACCAATGTTTTAAATACCGTACCGAAAATTCACTGTCTAACCTAGCTGGGTCTTTAGGCAAGAAATTAGCAGAGCTAAGTCAATGGTTTGAAAGAAATTAGCTTATTTTAAATTATGAAATATTTTACAGCTAGGAACAATAAAAAAATTCAACTATATCAGATAAAGTTTCATACAAATTTTTCTCTGTGTGTATAAGGACTTGAACTGGAAAATTCAAGCTGATCATATTTTGAGTAAATTGGGTAGTTCTAGATTTGCATTTAAAAATTTACATAATTCAGTATCAACTTATACTTTTAAGGTTGTTTATCATGCCTATATACAATCAGTTCTGAAATATGGCATTGTTGTGTTGGGAAAATCGCTGGATTTTATCACAGTTTTTATAGACCAAAAAATGTTAAATAAGAGTAATATTTGGGGCTAAATTTAGAGCAAACTGCTGTCCACTATTTTGAAGGCTAAATATATTACTTTACCATGTTTATACATTTTGGAGTTTTTAATACTATACAAAAATCCAATACATTAAACTAGAGTACCGTGACAAAGTTAAAAATCTAGGCCTTACTATCAACAAATTCATGACTTGGTATGAGACAGTTACTATTTTTGTTTGTTTTTTGCTTTTTTTCAAAATTGTTTTTTATTCTCCTTAGTTTAATTGCTTTTTCGTAAAAGACATTTTATTTACATTTAGTGGAAAAATTAATTTTATTAACTACAAACTTGTTTATTACATTAATCTAGGTAATTTAGTAATTTTATTATTAAACTTCATCAACAATTTTATTATCAATTTGAGATTCCTATTTTGTATTGTTTAGTTGTATTGAAAATGCTTATTGTTTTGTTACGTGGTTAAGTGGAAGAGAGGACTGTACACCTAACTTCACCACTAAAATAAAGGCTTTTTCATTTCATTTATTTATTGTAGTTGAAAACTAATCTCATCCTAGCTCAAATTGCCCTACAGAATACCATAGCTGAAACTGGGAAATACCAATCCATAATATGCAGTTAGTAAAACTGAGTTATCACTGACAACATACATATTACAAAAGCGCATATGAAAACCCTGGATTGAGAAAGAAGATGGATTAAGAAAATTATCACTAGATAGAAAACTTTGTGATATATGTTGTGCCCCACCGTAAAAAAAGTTACAAAACGTGTTAACTATCTAGAGGTTTCGTAACTCAGTAAGATAATCTGAGTTTTGGATTTGTTCAACTGCAAGCCATGCAGTTTTGCCCAGTGGAAGATGGATTTGATATCAGAGTTTGTCAAGGCTACACAGTTTTTCATATCACTGACTCGAAAGTGAGAATAAATTTGCAAATCGTCAGCGTAGTGATGGAACTTGGAATGTATAATGTTGTTCGTCATACTGTTGATGTAAAGAGTAAAGGTCCAAGAACTGAGTCCTGAGGATCCCCTCTTGTAACAGGTCTCCAGCAAGACTCATTGTCCTCAGTTTTCACAAGTTGTCATCAGTCAGTGAGATAGGACTTAACCCATTAACCACACCCATAGGAGAAATCCTTAAGCTTTAACTTGATGAAAATCAAGGGATGATAAACACAGCCATGAGCACCAGAAAAATCAATAGGAATATTGGTGATAAAGTCATTAATGGAGTTTAAAATCAAAAGAAATTGGTGGGGTTGATTGGTGTTTGTCTATTCCGACAGCCATGAGATCAAGCCAAGTGTCCGAAAAGGACGTGTGGTGAGTGGCATCCGGAGGTACTGTCATGTTACATCATTGAAGTATGGTAGTCAAATAAGTTTGGTCAAAAGTAGCAAGTCCAAGTAAGTCAGAGTTGAGGTTTCCCATCAATAACCACTAAGACATGACTGTAACGAGACATAATATTAAGGTGAATTAATTCATATTCATTAAGATGACGAAGATTAGGCACTCTATAACTTACACTCACTAGGATACGAGATCCATTGACACAGATGTCAAGAAACATAAACTCTGTTTGAGCCATGGTATTCTGTAGGGTCATTCGTCTGCTAGGATGAGATTAGTTTTAACTACAATAAAGAGCAATGTGCAATTAGAACAATTTTCTCAACAACACTCATGCAGAAATATTTCTAAAGGAATCCGCACAATTATGGTATAATGACATTACTCATATATAAACTTGAATTTGTGAGGTTTGCTTAGAAGTACAGTATAGCCAAATTCTCACCAATAAAACAACCCATGAATATTGTATACCTAATAAAAACAAATAAAAGTAAAATCCTTAAACACTACATTTGGGTAGCTCCCCATGATCAAGTTGGGAAGCCCCCTGTGATCAACTTGCGAAGCCCCTGGTATTAATTTAGGTAACCATCCGTTAGAAATTAGATGTCCCTCATGATTAACGTAGGTAGACCTCGTGATTAACTGGGCAGCACACCGTGATCATGTTGGGAAGCCCCTGTTATCAACTTGGGTAATCTCCGGTAATGACCCGATATCTACCTAGGTAGCTCTCGTGATCATTTTGGGCGTAACCCATGATTAGCTTGGGTACCCCCCCTTGATCATCTTGTGTAGCCCCCTATAATCAACTTGGGTAGTATGCCGTTTTCAACTTAGGAAACCCTCCGTGTACAATTTTTTCAGCCCTTCTTGATGCCCCCTGTGATCAATGTGGATTATCTCCGTGATCAACTCGGATGGTTCCCCGTGATTAACTTGGTTAGCAACTGTGATTAGTTTGGGTATCAACTGTGATCAACTATCTTCTATAGCCCCATAATCAACTTGGATAGTCGACCGTCATAAACTTAAGTAGGCTCCCCAGAATCAAATCGGTAAATACCCGTGATCAACTTTAGCAGCTAACTGTACTTGACTTAGATAACCAACCATGATCGTCTTAGCTAGACACCCGTGATCTTCTGTGAAACCACTAAAAAAGGTGTTGAGGTCACCGATGATCAACTTAGGTAGTCATTGATCTACTTTGAAAGCTCATGATTATTTTTTAAGTCATAATGAAGCCAAGAGTTCAATGGTGGTTTGGGGGCGAAGCCCTTCCTTTCAATAAGTTTACAATAACCATACAACATAGTTCGACTTAGGAATATTACTGGTCACAGTTTCCTGTGGCGTGACCAGTTTTATTACCTATTATTTTGATATGTACAACAACAGAAACAGTCTAGCTACTCAAATAATAATTTTTGTGAGGCAAACCCCACGGCATCTGCTGCAATTATCATCAGAACAATAAATCAAAATAAATGTATAATACAAACTGCATACATAAACTAAAATACAATTCTGCTTTATTTTATATTTATGTATATTTTTTGTTTATAGCTTACATAATAACAAAGGAAAAAACAGAATACACTAAATCTTGAATATTATATTACAAAAAAAACTTCGAAGTGACTAATGTGATTATATACCAGAAAAATACAATCAAGTTTGAATTTTTTTTTAGAATTCGTGATCAGTGCAGAGTGGTCATCTACGAAAAGGTAGGACAAGACAATTAAAATTACTAAGGAACCCATACACGATCGCTTCCGGCGCTATAAAACCGTATGAAATGTGTGTGAATTCGCAAATCATTTTCAGTATTTTGATCGAGTTGAGTCAATGTGAAAATGACGATCAAAAGAATGACTGTAGAATCAAACTATTCTACGAGTAGTAAGACTTAATCGTGATGCAGGTAAACATCAGCATAGAGATACCATATGCTAGTTCTATTTCCTCCAACTTAGATGTTTGTTAATTCTGATTCTATTGTATTGCATGTCTAGAAGTCTAGTCTATTGTCAAGGTTATCAGCTTAGAATAGTCTATTGTCAAGGTTATCAGCTTAGAATAATAAAAAGGATCTTTCTCCTCATATTTTGAAATATATATGTTTATACTTAAGTATCTAGATCTTAGTATTTAATTAATCCTAGCAAATCAAACCAACTGCCATCTTGGAAACGATTAACCCACCTACACACCCATACACGAACAGTGGTATTAACCCACCTGCCCACACTCATACACAAACAGGGATATTTGATTATAATTAGCTAATTTTCATGTTGCATGTTCAATTTCTGGTCTGCTTTGTTATCTCCTTGTTAAATAATTTTAAGAAATTCTATTTCTGTTAACTAATTTTGTATCCCTTATATATTACCACTTCAGCTTTGTTAATATACACATGTCTCATATTAGGATAGTTATAAGCAGCATTCGTTTGAATTAATCAATTGTAAAATGGTCTTGACCGTCGGATTGTATACAAAAATGATGGTGATATACTTAACGAAAATCTTTATGCATAATATTAAAAGGCAGCACAATTGGATGTTATTTTTAGAACACATTTCATATTGGTGTAATTATAAAGTAATGGGTTTTAATTGGTAATAGGCGTATTAGACATTTGTTTATACAAGTTACATACCAATATATATATTTTATAACTATGAGCTGTTTACAAGGATACCATGCAGTGTTACATGTAAAATTGAAAAATGTTGCTAATCTTTAATAACACAGGCAACTTATTATCTTTAATGATCCATATAATAATAATAATAATATGCATATTTCCCTCTTTTATTTTACCGATTAACAATAATTTGACTTGTTTTTTTAATTGTTATTTTATATAGTAGTCAAATGCTATTGTTACTTAATCATTGAGAATGACGCTTAAATTTACATTATTCTGTAGAGGGGTCCACCGAAATGTAATGGCTGAAAGCCTCATTGCCAGCTTTTCGTGGCGGGATGTAAGCGCCATATTGTTTCTAGTGGACTTGAAGCCGGTCCTGTTAAACTATATTATAAATGTTTTAGTGCTTTCGGCTTTCTCATTGTTAAAATTATTAAATTATAAGAAATAAGTATTCCGTTTTTCAATATTCAACATTATTTTGGGACGCAATGTATTAGGTGAGTTCTATATTTTACTATAACATTTCCATTTCCTAAGCAGTTGCGCAAGTAATGGCGTGCTTGTTAAATGTTGGGCACTGCCTTTTTCAGCGAGGGTGCTCTATTCATTGCTGAATTCTATATGTCGCCCATTTAAAAATCTTTAATTACCATTATAATTTTAAACTTAGAAAAATCAAATGAAGGTTTTAGAGGGTTGGGCGTAAATCCGTTTGTAGTTGATATGTACATTATAGTGCTTCTCTTAAGCAGTAGGCTAGTCCTAGCCTTGATTAGTTGTAAATTTAAATTGATTTCAGTAATTTTATTTCACAGATCTAATGGCCTATCTTCACTCATATGTAAACCTTGAGTTGAAAGAGGTTGAAGGTGCTTCTCTATTCAATATTTTTATGAGCAAGCAGGAATTAAATTCAGTTCAATGGGCCAAAGTAATAAACTAGGCCCTACTTACATTGAAATATGTAAATGGTACTAGAATGAATATGGCTAGAATGGCTATTAGGTGACTGGATGATTTAGTAGGTTAATTTGACTAAAGTAACAGGCCTACCGGTATTTATTTTGAAGTCTGGCTGAAAGGACAAGGTTAATGTTGAAATTACACTTTAGCCGTAGGGATCTCATATCCTGATAAATAAAACTTATTAAAGCGATAAACAAAGATGCATTTCAGGCAGGGTAGGAACTGTAATAAATATTCTCTATTAGGCCTATCTAAAGTCTATCGATCTTTCAGAGTTCAGTCTGTAAGCATCCTATAATATAGGAGGCCTATTTATTGATTAGGTTTAGACTCAGTCTTGTTTAGCTCATAAAACTTCTTCAAACTATCTGAAAGGTTGTATATCACATTTTAAATTGACAAATATGCCAAATGAACCAACATTTGTTAATTAAGTTTTTTAACCCTTTGCACTCGAGAGGGCTTTTTAAGAAATGTCCTCTGGGTTTGTGTGGCCACTGTGAGTGGCCACAGCCATTTCTGTGACAGCTCGAAATATTTTTTGTAAATGTCCTCCCAGATAGCAAGGCCTATCCTGAGATAAAATGTATCAACTTATCTTATTGATATTTAAAAATTGTCATACCCATTAAATAATAGAGTATATATTCCTAAATGTGCATTCTTAATAGTTACGCGGCCGGTGTCATAACTAGATTCTACATTTTCCCGTGACAGCTGCGTCAAGGTACTATCTACAATATTTACTATATAACCAGACGTTTCACCCATACGGTGACCCACCCGCCCACCCATACACGTACAGTAGTATTGACCAACTCGCCCACCCATACACGTACATTAGTATTGACCCACTCGCCCACCCATACACGTACAGTAGTATTGACCCACTCGCCCACCCATACACGTACAGTAGTAGTGGCCAGTGTGAAAATCGGCGAACACTCGCACGGCCACTATCAGTGGCCACGATTCGGTTCTGCATTTAGTTTTTCTTTTTCAATATTATTCCTCTGTAAGGCGGTGAACCTGTTGAGAAACTTTAAAACTAAGCGTCTGTTTCCTACTATTTTAGCCAGCTGTTATGTTCCATAGATTTAACATCTATGCCTCAGCGCTCGCAAGCCGCTATGTATTGTTTTTGTTGCAAAGTGATCAGTTGTCAAAGTAATAAAATAGCCATACATTTTACAAAATTTATTATTGTTTTAGTTCCAGTTACGTTTAGTATTTAGTGAATATGGTCTGGAAATAATGACTTATGATAAGATAATATCCGAGACTTACTTGAAACAAGCGCACAAATATTCTCTCATTTCTCTTAAACTGATATTGTGGTACAACGTAGTTTTGTAGTTATCATTAAAACAAAGTTATATAAATTACATTGGGTTTTAAATGTCCATTTTGCCGTATCAGCAGAGTTTCAACAAACAATTCCGACCCAATGACAACTCGCAGACGACATGGCTGACACATAGTGTAAGACAGTGGCGCGGCCACTCACAGTGGCCGTCTGACATGGGAGGACAGTTCGATCGGCAACTAATACGAGTTGTCTAGGAGTGGGAACTGGCCTGTCCAGTGGCCTTTTGAGTACAAAGGGTTCAGATTTTTTTCTCTTGTAAAAATCTATTCAGTAGGATTCGAAATAGGCGTAGGCGGCTTATAATATTTTTCTTAAGAACATAGATAATTCTTGACTCATACTAGACTAAGTTTTCCGAGGTAGTCTAGGCCTAGGCTATTTTGCTTGGTGGTAAATAGATACTGTCAGGTTACCAAATTGTCTGTTCAGAAACTAGGTTTTTAAATATTTTTTTATTAATTTTTTTGGCCTACTAGAAACTGTTCCAATATTTGGTTATAGACTAGGCAAAGTTGAGTTTTTTGGGCCGAAATGACCTTCTCCTTTTATACAAACTCGTTTTATAACAGTTAATATTACAAACTAAAAAAAATCTTTGTGTTTGGTGCAAGTTGATCTATAACCAGGTAGGTCCTGAACCAATTTTTAACTTACAATCAGCAAATGTTCAAACCAACTTCTACTTAACATGTTGTGGTAAAACTCTACAATTACTTAGTCAACCAACTTCAGTTCTTTTCAAATTTTTATAGGCCTATGATGATAAGGTAGTCCTCACTTAATATAAAAAATGAAAATTAAATTACGGAAAGCCATTGTTCATGTTGCTAAGCGATAAGGTTTAATGTCCACGCACTATCACTGAAATTTCGGAGACATAGAGCTGTGGTAGTTATGGTTAGGTTAGTTAATTGTATTGTAGAATGAACCTGTATCAACTTATTTTCACTGTCGCAAACTACTTTTCAGTCAGTAGAATTTGTAAAAACATTATACAATAGGCTATGCTAACCTAACGTAACCATAACTGCCACGGCGCGATCTATATGGGTGGCCTCTGTGTATAGTAATATTGCCCCACAGCAGTTATGGTTAGGTTATTATATTGTAGAATGAACCTGTATTAATGTATTTTCACTGTTGCAAACCACTTTTCAGTCAGTAGAATTTGTAAAAATATATTCTACAATAGGCTATGATAACCTAACCTAGCCATAACTAATGTGGCGCGATGTACGATAGGCGGCCTCGGTGTATACTAATGTATGTTTACTAATGAAACAAACTATGTTTCTGACACCTAATTTTGACTAAAAATTGGTATGTAGCATCCCAAAAATGTATTTACAAAGTATGAAAAGATTTGAGGTTGATCAAGTAATATTAGAGAATTACCTATGTTGTTTTTTTATGTTAAATTTCAATAAAGTAAATATTTGTTTTGCATAAATTAATTTTCTGTAATGGGTCGAGAATTGGTTATACTTTCACAAGAGACGAAATTTATTCTGTGGAAATCACGTTCTTTACAAAAAATTTTGAAAAAAATCAATTGTAGGTCAAATAAGTTAGGCCTGTTTTTTTACATAGACTATATTTACATTTTTAAAAATAATTTTCTCATCTCATTTTAAAATTAGTTATTTATTTGAGAACAAATTTGCAAACTAATTACCAGGTTTGATTTATGACCATTGTTAGTTGTACTGATCTGTGACAGTAATATCTCAAGATAAAATAGTAAAACTGTTTTCGTAGCAAAAACTAGATAAGTTTTTGCCAATTTTTTTTACTATGAATGTCTAAAGTTTTCTATGTTATCTCAAGACATAAATTGGTTTGGACCAAAATTTTATTCAAATTAATGTTTGCTGCGGTAATTTAATGGAAGGCTCATCCCAAATTTGGAATCTTTTCTTGGTAATTTGGAATTGAAGTGGCTGACTTACTAATGTAGTTTATTTTGCATTATATTGAAAATCACATGTATTTATATAATGGACGCATTTGTGTGCATTCTGCATATTATGTCAATTTGCCGCTCATACGTATCGAGCGCACAGGTGCGCTTTACGTAGAGCGGGTAGTTTATCATTATTATACTGGTTTTATCATTATCATTACTCACCATGTTTTATAATAATTTTTAACATCTAAAACATAGGCCTATATGATAATTTAAAATTGTTGTACGTATTTAAATTGTTATTATTATTCCAGAGGAAGAAGACAAAGTCTAACTCATTCCATTAGCATAAAGTAGTATTGTAAAATGTAAAATCAACATTATGAACACTTTCTGAATAGTAGAAAATAACTCCTATTTTACAATTAACAGTAAACTGTAAATTATTACTTTATGTTACAAATAATATTAAATGTCAACTTTACAATCAAATTTTTAAGGGTTTTTACACAAACCTGTGAACTTGTCCAGTTAACTAGAATCTACATTTTCTGGTGGCAACCGCGTCAAGATACTGTCTATGCAATATTTACAAGATAACCAGACGTTTCGTCTATACTGTGATGTGGCATCCTCAGTGGTGTCTCTTAGACCACTAAGGATGCCACATCACAGTATGAGCAAAACGTCTGGTTATCCTTAAATATTGTAGATAGTACATTGCCGCGGTTGTCACCAGAAAATGTAGATTCTAGTTATGACACCGGCCGCTTAAGCTTAAGTTCTAAGATTGTCCAGTTAAGTTGTTTAGCGTTTCATGAAATCTATGGAAACATCGATCTAGACATAAGGCCTGATTCTTTTTAGGACAGTTTCCACAGCAGTAGATAGTGACTTTTCTTTTTCCCAAAGATTTGCACATATTACATTTTGCTCAGGGGTTTTCCATTTGGGCCTATTTGACATTTTATTGGAAGATGTTTTCTCTCTCTCTCTCTCTCTCTCTTGCGAGTTGAGTAGCTGGACTTGCTATTTAAAATTTTTATGTGACAAAGGATATTTTATTTATGATTTATTAGTCTAACGTCAAAGACATATTTTTTGCACAGTATATTTTTGATCTGTTGTTAAAATGAATTCAACAACATCATTTGGAGGTAGTGAAAGAAAATCTTTATACCATCGCATGGTTTTTCGTAACGAAACAGTAGACTAGAAAATCCAGACTATTGTGGCAAACAGCCGGCCTGGATTTAGAAAAATCCTGATTTCCTGGTGAGAAGTGAGGAAGCGAAACGGCCATAGCTCTTGCTACAATACTAAGTGGTGGAATGGCACTCATTTTAAAGACAAGAAATGTTGACTGAGGAGGACCTTCCTCAACTCCACACCCTCTCCTATATTTTCATCAGTCTGGTAATTTTCATGACAAAATTTGTGACATAGTATTGTACGACTAAATTCAAGGGTTTAATAAACGTACAAAATACAGAGTATTAAAACAAAATTACATTTTGGGATTTCATTTAAAACAAGATAAGTAATGAAGTTTAAATAATTTTGGGCATTCTTGTAATTAATAAAAAGCTCTTTTACATTTGTCAGTCATTCCCGTATGAGAAATGGAAACAATGCAGAAACGACACAATCATGCAAGATGATATTCCATTTATGTATTGTATCGAGACTTAGAGTACAACGCCCAGATGCTCGACGATACAATTTGCACAAATTATGTATAGTGTTAGCTAATGTAGTGAATATGAAGGAATTTAAAAGGTAAAGTTTTTGTTTTTCTTCAAATTTTTTTCCACTAACAAGATCATTGATCCTGACTATACTGATCCGGACCGCTGAGAATCTTCTGTAGTTACAATTTATTATTTTTAATTTGCATAGCCTGTTTTGTAATTGCTCTGAAATTATTGAAAATTGTAATTTGTTGACAGTATTTTTGTGCCAGCCTCATGTGGTGAAGAGAAGTAGTTGTTGGGGCCCTGTAGGGGTTGTGTGTGAGCAAGTGCGGTTCCACTCGACCCCAGGAGTTATTATGGCTTTACCCAGTAGAGCTCGAGTTTACTCAGATGTCAACTCACACAAGCCACGGGAATATTGGGACTATGAGTCATACGTTGTTGATTGGGGGTAAGCAATATTTCATTTGGCACTACATAATATATATATATATATATATATATATATATATATACATAGTCTACTTATCTTTTTAATTTTTCTTTTAATAATACTAACCGACAGCCCTTGCTTCCCTTAAGGGTGATTCTCTATGCTTATTTATCATTGCCTCTATGGCTCTTTATAAACCATCACATTAATATATAAACTCAACCTGCTGCCGTCTCCTTGATAGCCAAGTTTTATAGTCTAGAAAACTCTGTAAGTCTAGTTTAGGAGAATGCAAAAAATTACTTTTATGTAAGAGTTAGTAGTTGGTCCTTTTTAGTTGGTCTTGATGAGTAAGTACATCATTTTTAGATTATATGTACAGTATTAAGATTTAAAAAAAATGTAGATTCAAGATTCTTTATCAGCCGTTAAACATACAAACATGCAATTGACAACGTGAGTGTTCTTCATATATTTAGTATAACAATCATGCATATCCCTAATATTAATCAATATCAAATCAAATCAAATTCATTTTATTGTCATAAAAATCATACAATTCATGGACAAAGTCTTGTGTAGCTCATCACAGTAGCCAACTATAGTCTAAAGTAAACAATAAAATATTACAATACAGTAATATGTATGTACTGTTTCTAAATTAAAACAAAAAAAAACACTAAAACAGTATAGAATTTGTACAAAAAAAATCATTTAGTAAATAAAAAGGATTCTCTAGAAGCCAGCCATGGAGTTTCTTCAAGAACGATTTTTGGTCATATTTAGAAATTAAATGTATTAAATGGTTATATATCTTGATGGGAATAACCAAATGACTATTTAGAGTTTTATTTAATCTGTTGAATTTTATAATAGCAGTGCTTCTATTTCTTGTATAATGTAAATGAATGTCTTTGTTATGTGTTAGTAGATGTGGATTTTGAAAAATGTAATTAATAGAATCGTAAATGTACAAATTTATAATAGTTTGAATTTTAAGATTTTTAAAGAGGGGTTTACAGTGTTCTAACTTATGTGACTTAGAAATCACTCTTATGGCTTTCTTCTGGAGAATTAATATGTCATTAATCTTACTAGCATTCCCCCACACAACCAACCCATATCTAAGAATAGATTGAAAAAAATGCAAAATAGGCAGTTTTTACATAATTTACATGAACACAGAAGGTGAGACGCCTTAGGAGATAAATCACTCTTGACAACCTAGTGGAAACATAATTGATATGTGACTCCCAATTTAAATGTTTATCAATACAAAATCCTAAGAATTTTACACTGTTTTCTGAATTAAGGTGAGAGTTATCATGGTCAACATATCTTAATCCAAGTAGAATATTTTAGAGTTTTTGATTAATTTAAATAGAAACCATTGCTCTTAAACCAATTTGATGCTTCTGAGATGGTATTTTGGGTAAGTTAAATATACAGGGTGTTAGTGAAATCTCTTTAAATAAATTCTAGGTATGTTTCTTGGGTCAAGACAAACAAAAATTACCATACAACAATATGTCTAAAAGTATATATTTCTGTCTGTCAGTCTGTATGTTTTTATAACTCAAGATCTATTTGAGTTAAAAACTTCAAATTTGGACTAAATGTGTACTATAGTATGTAAAATGAACATTTAAAATTTCTTTGCTGTAACTAAGGCCGTTTAAATATGGCGCCTATTTAAAAGTTGTATGTCAAATTTCCTGAAAACCGTTATGAATACAACAAATGTTGTTGAAAGGTACAAAATTAGAATTCAAAGACAAATACAAAGTCCAATTACTTGTTTCTTTTTATTAATGACAATTATAAAAACCAATCACGTCTCAGTTTGAAAGGTGGAGAGGCCCAATTTACAATTTTATCCAAGAGGGCAGAAGCAAGGAGCATACGGGCAGCCAGCCTTGATTTTAATTTGATATTATAATAAAATAGAATAATTAGTGACCTGCAGAGATATTCCTAATCCTGTTACCCATTGGTGACCCACATCTAAAATACGGCAAACAGCAAATATGAGAACTAAGATTTCATAGAGGAATTTACTATTGCAGTTTAATTTAAAGGCTAACCCTGGCATCCTGAGGAAAAACCTTGTGTAATTAATTTTGAAGATCTGAATTAAAAAAGACCATGGCGATGTTGCGTTTAAGTTACATAATTACTTTTATTTGCCCTGTTCACCCCTTTTGACTCCTAATATCCCAAGCGGGATCTAGGCATAATCAGAAAACATTAATAATTTATTAACACAAGTACTTATCCAAATCTTATGCCCTGTAGCGGAGCTGGAAAGACTACTTGTTGTCTAGTCTTGTTGAAGTCCAGAACAACATGACTGTCTCACAAACCATTTGTTTCCTCCAACCGACGTCTGCGCGAATGGCGTGCTCAGAGGACTTAAGAATTTGGGTGCCGAGAGAAATGGCTGTAAAAATATTTATAAAACGCCAAGTCTCGCGCTCGACACAAAAGCAAGAGTGTAAAGCACTAACTTGAAACGAGTAAATTTTCTTTTAAATAAACAAAATCAAAATACATAAATCAGTGTGCAAACTATTGATAAGAATTAGAAAATATAGTATTAACTAAGGAACATAAATGTATTTCTTAACACTAAAAATTTGATGATTTTCAGCCAACAAGATGATTACCAGCTAGTGAGAAAACTGGGTCGGGGAAAGTACAGTGAAGTTTTTGAAGCCATTAATGTAACTAATAATGAAAAATGTGTAGTAAAAATTTTAAAGGTAAGCCAATTTTTTAACAGAACAGTTCTTATAGCCAGTTAAAAGTGTGGTTAACATTAAGTCTGTTTAATTACTAGAACCATTAAATGAGTGGTTATAGGCTAATCAAAATAACAAATTAATACTTAAAATAACATTTGATAGAATACAGCAAAACTTTGCACATAGACACATATGGCAATTATTTGGAAGGTTGTGTTGTTTGTTTGGTTAATAGACCTGTTGTTTAGTTTATTACTTTATTCTCTTAACATCAACCAATTGCTCAAGTTTTCCAGTGTCTTTACTATCAGCAGGTTGTATATTGTACACATTATTTCCCACCTTTAAGGTTTCTAAATTCTTTGGATTTTTTAAAAGATCAGTTTGCTGTTGATTTATATTGTTAGAATTGTTGCGCATGAACATACTTGAAAATCCTGAATTTATCAACAACTGTAATTTAAAAAAATGTAAATCATACATAACACCAAATCTACTATATTTTTTAAAAATTCTTGTCAAATAAAGCTTAAGAAAATATAGGCTCATCTTAAGTGTTCGATTTTTGAAGATAATAATTACTTGGCTATAAATATGATACAAATCTTGGTATTTATAGCTAGATTTAAATAAATTGGTGTTTGTCAAGTAAGTTATGTCTTTGATTTCCTTTAAGTACATTAATACCATTGCTACTCACTGAAGAACTAATAAAACTCACAATCTGTTCAGTGCAATCGCACAGAAGGATTGTTTACCACACCTCATACATGACTGCTTCCTGTGCTATGTGTAATAGAGGCAAGCTGTCCTAGGTTAATGATAAAGGTGTTCAATAAACAAATCGGCTGCCTGGTGACATCTAAATTACCTAAAACCCCGAATATTTTAACGATAGGAAAAAATGAAGATATTTCATAAAGCGTAAGAGTTTCTTAGTATAGTATGCTACCAAATTATGTAGTTTTACTAATTGCTTCAATTATTGTTTCAGCCTGTCAAGAAAAAGAAAATAAAACGAGAGATTAAGATATTAGAAAACTTGAGAGGAGGTACGAACATCATTAGTTTGCAAGCAGTTGTAAAAGATCCTGTTTCCCGAACGCCAGCTCTAATATTTGAACATGTAAATAATACTGATTTCAAACAGCTTTACCAAACGTTAACAGATTACGATATCAGATTTTATCTGTACGAATTGCTTAAGGTAAGTTTTACGAATAAACATGCAGTTACATAGAAATATGTTTATTTTACTAAAATGTGAATTGTGTTGGTACTATGGAGTACAGATTTGTTGAATCCAAAATATTTTTCATTTCTGATTTTCGATTCCAACATTTTATTGATGCCTGGTTCACGATTCAAATAGCTACAATTACGAAAATCATAAAAATCGTAATGCTTCACGATCTCCTATGTAACATTTCATTGATTGATCATAAATAGTAGTACTGCTACTGCAATATATTCATGTGCCAAGTATTGAAATATATTTGTTAATTTAATATACATATATATTTTATAATAGAATAGACTTGAACTTTATTTCTAGATACATAAATAACAATATGTCTCCAATTTGTTCAATTATACAGAAGCATTGAGTCAATGTTTAAATATTCAATGAGATTAACTTATCATATTTTAACAACATTAATATAACTTGTTTATCTTCATATTTGTAGTAAACATTAAGCCCTGGTGACAGAATATTGGACAGCACTTTATATTCAGCACTACAACTATGTATCCTGTTTTAACTGCAACATCTTGTTACTGACCCAACAAGGAAACCCATAAACTGATTTCTCTTGGTTTTCTACTAGGCATTGGACTATTGTCATAGTATGGGTATTATGCATCGAGATGTCAAACCTCACAATGTCATGATAGATCATGAAAACAAAAAGTTGAGACTCATCGATTGGGGTCTGGCGGAGTTTTACCACCCTGGACAAGAGTACAACGTCCGAGTTGCATCCCGCTACTTCAAGGGGCCTGAACTTTTGGTTGACTACCAGGTATGAAGATTATATTTGATAAGAAACTGACTGAAAAAGTTAGACAAAATAAAGTTTACACCTTTTGCCTTAGGGCGTGCTTGTATAAACATACACGATACATTTTTATAAATATTATTTGTGAAGGAATTTCTTGAATTTTTCTGATATGTTGTCCAAATAAATAACTTTATTTTCACTTTCTCAATATCTGTACAGATATTGATTTATTTGGTACAATTACGAGAGTAATTTTTAAAATAAAAACTGATTGTATATCGTGCCAGCACCTCCGGTCATTTGACCTCCATTCAATGTCGGCTATTACTGGCCTGTCTCCGTCAACGCCACCATTACGTTTCATGTCTCTGTCGATGTTGGTTGAGTGGTTATACTGCTTTGTTTGTCGCCATGTCGATCAGTAATCACGCAAACTGTGAAGTGTGCTCAGTTATTTGGTTTTTAAATGCAAAATATGCTCGTTCAAAACATTATTGAAGCTTAGGCACGCTATTCAAAACCGCCAGTGGGGCCTGCTCTCTAGCATAGTCATTCTGCTTCATGACAATGCTCGGCCTCACGTTGGCAACTGTGCAAGTTTTGTTGGGAAATACTGGATCATCCACCGTACAGTCCTGACTTAGCACCATCGGATTTTCATCTTTTTCCAAAACTTAAGGAATATCTTGGTGGAAAGCGCTTTGAAATAATGACATGTTGAAATAAACTGTTACAAATAGGTTTAACAGTCAGGCGGGAGAGTTCTTTGATGATGGGATCCAAATCTGGAACTACGATTTCAAAAATGTGTCAATGTTAATGGTGACTATACAAAAGTGAAAAAATTTTCATATTTTAGTTTGTGATCATTTATATCACAAAGTTTCTCTTACGCTATTAGAAAACTGTTCTTACATTAAAAGTGACCCTCGAATCTAGTGTAAATGCTCTTTTACTGAAAGAGTTTTTAATTTCATACTAATTAGTCTAATAGGAGATAGAGCAAACGTATCTAGAAGACAAGTCCACTAACACAGTGTCTAAGAAAATAAATTAAGACACAACAGATAAAACATATTTTCAGTGCCACTGACACTTTCTTCAGGTGAAAAAAGACTAAAACTATACAGGAGAATATTTAATATAATGAAATTATTACGGTCAGTCTCTACTGATCTAAGGAAAGAGTCAGTGGAAAATTTGTTGTGTTTAGTGCCTGTCTCTGCATTGCGTAAGTAGACTTGTCGTCTGAGGTAAGTTTGCTGATACCATATCTCTCCTATGTACGACTTAGCTTCATGTGCTAAAGGTTGTCAGTTCGATCCCAATCAGAGTCAATACATTTTGAGAAGGATCAGCTGATAACCACCGGCTGTTCATTTGTCATTGGGCTATTAATTAATGACACTTTCTAAGGAATAGTCGGCCTTAGTTTGTAACAATGACTACATTCGCTCATCTATACTCATCACACTCAATCGAAATCCATATTGGCCCATATCTTGACGATCGGCGTCTTAAAAAAAAAAAAAAAAAAAAAAATTATTGGTCTAGTGCCCTTTACCCTAACCTATAATTTCACACCAATAATTGTTCTAGAGCAAACATTTACCATGGATCATTTAAATATGCTCCACATTATTCACTTCCCTTGCATATAACCAAAATTATTATATTCTGGTTCTGCCATTTGTTTTCGGTAACAGGTTAGTTAAGGTAGACAAGTGAACCTGTTTATTAGATAAGTAAAAAATAAATCGTTTCTGTCCGTTAAAATATTAAAGTAAATAGTTTTGTCACTCATTGGTGATTGGTAGTAATACTAAACTGTGATAACAAATCTTTCAATCCAAGCAAATAGTGAAATTTGTATAGTTAGTTGAATGGTGTTGTCTGATAACAAGGCAATAATGAATTACCATTGAAGTGATAATGTGTTCTACTCTGATAAGACAGACCATTTGATTTGATTTGTGCCAAAGTTGAGTTTCAATTGTCTAATTTTATTCCTTATCATAAGAATTATTATAAAGATATTAATTTGTTTTGAAAAGAGTTGCTTTTAAAAATAAACTAAATCAATTTATATCGTATATTCAAAGAAAATAATCATATAACTTATAAAACATTGTAAAAAGATATATCTTTACTTATTTAGGTATATAAATTGAATGTCCATTGAATGCAAAGCAAGGTCTCCATATTTGTTACACAATATGTATGGGATTCTATCGAAAAGCATATATGTAAAATATGGAGTTTTGTTAGTATGTGTAAAAGATGAACAACACTCCAAGGATATGAAATGTAATATGCTACAAGATGATTCTAAGCAAATTTTGTAGTTTCATCAATATGAACAAAATGTTATTATTCCTAAAAATGCAAAAAAGTTATAATTTTTAACATGCTTATTTTAGGTTAATTTAAGGGGCACTAGGCCAGGAATTAGTATATTGGAGGGATAGGACATCAGCAAACTTATCTTAGAAGACAAGTTCACTAACATAAGAGTAGTAGTAACATACACAAAAGAATCACATAATCACACGAATTTTCAGTACCACTGGCACTTTTTTCAGGTGAGTAGAGAGAGAGCTCACCTGAAGAAAGTGCCAGTGGTACTGAACATTCGTGCGATTATGTGATTCTTTTATGTATATTACTACTACTCTGGTGTTAGTGAACTTGTCTTCTAAGGAAGTTTGCTGATGTCCTATGTCTCCAATTTGACATACATAGAATCTGTAACCTAGTCTAACAAATCAAATCAGCTAATTTTGTTTCTATCAAGAATACATATTTTAAAAGTGATTTAAATTTAGGTGTGGTGTAAGAAATGTGGGACTTACTTAACTTACCATATTCATATAACAAACTTACAGCTGTTCCGTTCTGCATTTGAGAAGAAATTGTAATCTTCTACAGTCAAGTCTCTATAGTCTGACATTAGTCCAGTTCATCACGTCTAGCAGTCTGACGTACGTGTGTAATATTGCTGACTCATTTACATGTCACCACATGATAGAGACAGAACTGTCATGTAAACAACACGTATCTTTTAAAAAACAAGAAAAAATTGGCGATTTCTTTGTTCAGCATGCAAAAATAACTCTTGTGACGAGTAAAATCAATTAACGATGATACATTGCAGTACAGTATATGAAATGTGTAATTAAAAAATTGGCATTTTTTTATCTTAATCAGTTTTAGAATTAGAGTACATTGCTCGAAATTACTGACTTAGTCAAAAAAAGTTATCTGACTATAGTCTGACAGATCTTTGTAATCCAACAGGACCTGGTCCCATATGTGATTAGAGAGCCGGAGTCTACGTGATAAAATTGTATCAAACGATATCTCTTGCGTTCAAAACTACCACATCATGTCAGCAAATACACATGGCCAGTTCTGTCTAAGTCATACATCAAATCAATCAAATCATGTTTATTGCCGTAAAACTTTAACAAGTATTGACGTCAGATTGCTGCCAGAAGGCCAAGTCAAAAGTACAAGAGTTTGGGTGTACTTATCTAAAACTAACACATAAAATAAATATAACAATAACAATTAGGAAAACATTAACAATAAAAAAAAGAAGAAAACAGATTAAAATAAGGCTGAGGAGGTTTGTGCCCATGTAACTAGTTTAGTTGATCATTTAACTAAAACATGAAACCCACAAAACAGGATAGTGTAGACCTATTTGATTTAAGAAGTTAATATAAATATCAACAAAAAATGTAACAATCAATAAGCCAACAGAAACATAACAAATTTTAACACTGAATTAAAAACAACATTTTAACAATTAACAAAATACAGACTTAACAATTTTGACATAATAAAATTGAACTTAAGACAAAACAACTAAATGTAAAAATTTAAAATTCTACATTTGAATAAAAAAATTCCTATACTGAATAAAATGGAGATTCGAGGAGCCAACTGTAAAATTTTAGTTTGAATAGTTTCTCTGAATATCTGTGAACAGCTTATTGTAAATCTTTAATGAAATAACTATGTGGCTGTTCATGGATTTACTGAGCCTATGAAAATTAATAGTTTTTTTTATCTTTATTACGGGTATTATTACTGTGAACATTACATCAGGGAAAAGTAGGCAATAAGTATTTTTGACAGGGCTCAAGTGTCCCTACTGCACAAACTGTAAATAACTAGGTCACTTATGTACAATAGCAGCTAACATACTGTTGCCATCACTATACTTCCTCTTGAAGATCAAATGGTCCTGAAATTAAAGATACCTTTATTATTCAATGAAGTTAGAACTTTAAAGTTAACCTCAGCTTTAATTAATTGATACATTTTACATAAAAACTTAACTTCAAAGACCAGAGCTACATAACGTAGCCAGATAACGTTAAGTGGCATGCAGCCTGTGTTAAACATGCTAGTGTAGCAGCATTCCGTTCTGCTCTGGCTGGCAGCAGTCCACATGCAAATCACAGTACAAATAAATCGATAAAAAAATCCATAAATGTTTTAAGGTTTGTTATAACGGCATGTAATGAATGTTTAATTTTAAGAACTACAGCACGACTGAAATTGAACATTTCATAATGAAAATCTTTAACCACAAATTAGTTACAGACAAGGCTTGATAAAGTAAAACTTCCAAAGTAAATATTTCAGTTAAAAGGAAAGGAAAGTATCATAGCTTGTAAATTAATAAACTGTTGATAGATACAGATACACGACACAAAAAAATACAGTTTGTGAACTACTTTGAAGACAGTGGCTAAAATGTATAAGAGAGTAAAACAAGTTTTCTTTAACATAAAAAGTGTCTTATTTAAAATTTGTCTTTTCATGAACACATAGTTTGCAAAAACAAATATTTTAAAACATCAAGATTGCCTAAGTCAATAAACTCCATTTAGAAAGAACATCAGTGTCTTTATCTGTAGACAGTTGGTACATAAATGTGAGCTCAAAATGTAATTGAAGTATTTTTGTTGGTTTCAGTTTTTTTTTTATTATTTCAATAATGCCTCTTGAAAAAAAAATATATCGATACGTAGAATTTTTAGTGTCATTAAGACATATTGATCCCTCTTAAAAAAATATTCTTAAATCACAGAGAAGAAAGAAACAAAGGTTACATCCAAAGAGCGCGTTATATGTGTGTTAGTAATTTCTCCTGTTTCCCATGCGATGGCAGGTCCAGCACGTTTCCAGCCACTCTATTAAGTCAATAGACAATATACAAATTCTTTATTAACATAATATCGAGAAAATGAAATGGTTTCAATTTTATATAGGTTTTTTCCTTCAGTGGATTTTTTTCTTTCATTTTTCCTCCAGTTCAGGATCTGGTCAACGGAGTAAAATGGTAGGTCGGTGAGCCAGTTGATCAGGGTTGTCTTCAACTTTTACACGTTCAGCATCTATAATCTTCTGGTAGGAGGTTAAAGAAGATTAACCTCCTTAGAACTTTGAAAACAAAGTTCTAAGGAGGATTTTTGGACCCATATTAGAAAATGGTACGTGGAGGATAAGAAAAAACCGAGAATTACGAGAACTCTATACAGACCCAGACATAATTGCAACAATTAAAAGTCAAAGACTAAGATGGGCAGGCCATGTTCACAGAAGAAACAGGAACTCCAATTTAAGAGCAGCTTTGGAAGATATACCAAGAGGAAGAAGACCTTTAGGACGACCAAGACTTCGCTGGTGGGACCAAGTCCAAAAAGACATGAGACACATAAGAGCTACAGAGGACATGATGGATGACCGACAAAGATGGCGTCAAACTGTTGGTGAGGCCAAAAACCAACTTGGGTTTGAGTGGCCAGCTAGGTAAGGTAAGGTAAGGAGGTTAAAGAGTTTCCTCCCCATGTAGGGTGGTTTCCTCTCATATGATATAGTAGGATGTAGAGGGAGGTGAAAGACGAGTGTTGTGTGTGTATATATCAAGGCCTCGTTGAAGCTGTTCGGTTGTGATATACAATATGACTTCTTTTTGGCCATAATCCTAATTGCTCTCTTCTGGTGAAGAAGAATTCGATTAAGGTTCCCTGCTGTTGTGCCCCCGAAACTGCAAGGCCATATCGTAAGTGGGACTTGAACAGTGCATGGTAGGCTGTTTTTGTTGCAGCATCGTCACTGACGAGGTTTACTCTTTTCAAAATGTACAAGCAGTAGTTCAGTATTTTGGAGAGTGTGTCAACATGATAGTTCCAGGATAGTGCATTGTCGATAGTCATCCCTAGGAATTTGGTCTGGCTTTCCATTGATACTTCTGGCAGTTCTGGGACTTCTTCCTGTCTTCTCCTAAAAACTAGGGATGGACGAGAGGAGATTTTTAGGTTCGGGAGGGAAACGAGAGGGAAATTAATTTCCTCCCAAATTTCGGGAGGGAAACGGGAGGGAAATTAATTTCCTCCCAAATTTCGAGAAATTTTCGGAGGGAATTTTTCCCAGCTTATCATACATTAATTTTCAAACTTAGTAGATAAAACAAATAAACCAAATCATTTTATAGTAATAATAATTAATTGGTATGTGATCTAGTAGGAAATTCAACCATTAATGTTAAGGCACATTTATGTACTCCTTATTTTATTAAATCTTTTTTATTTTTTGCCTGCTATCCACAAAACAGAAAAAAATCAAACAGGTTTAGACTAAACAATAACAGATTACACACTTAATAAACAAAGCAATCTTATTTGATATAACTTAATTAAAATTGTAAATTTTAATTAAAATCATCATAAAAACTAGACATGGATGAATTCTTCAATTAATTAACTGAACTACATTATAACTAGGAACTGAAGTTGCACACAGAGCCAGCATCTTGGCAGTCCCTTCCTTATTCCCCCCCCCCCCCCAAATCCTCACGGATAAACTTAGTAATTATTACTGCACAGTGCACATTTATTGACTATTGTAGAGATATGCATTTGTTTTAATTCTATTAATAACTGCCGCTGTAGTCATAAGAAAGCAACCTCTATTTCTTCTCTGTGATTGTCAACTAATCACACAGACGGTCGATCTGGTCTATTTGGTAGTTCCGATCACGGTAGCGAAGCTTTTGGGCAAAAGCTGGATCAAGTGATTCTACGATTCAGGCGTCATCGCCAAACACAGTCGATTGCTTTCAAAATTGTCGCTTTTCAACAAAAAATTGATTTTGTATACGCCATAAAAAGTGGATCTGTAGTTATTTTATTCCGTAATATAATAATGGTTATAATAAACCGGAAATAAGCTGTGAAATATAATCAAATTTGTAAATCTAGATGCCAAAATACCGGTAGTTTAATGGATCGATAGTAATAATTTAATAATTGTGCACCTAAATATAAATTTAAAAGTCGTTTACGATCAATTATTTTTAATAAATTATGATCGGTAATGAATGTGTGCAACTCGAAACTACTTCGATACATAGAAAGATAATCATTTCATCACGAGGAATTTCTAACGTATTGGAGTGACAACGGTATACGTAATCGGCAAATGTATGCCTAGCCAGACGAGATGCAATCTGAAATATCAGCTAAATGCCAACTGGCAACTGGTGATACAAAGTAGATTTGTGCAGCTAAATTATAAATTTATGAAATATACACAAGAAGTATGATAAAGTTTCGGTTCAATAAAAATTATGTTCCTTATTGCTAAATCCGTCCGTTTTAATAAATAAATAATAATATAATCTTTGATTTGGATTGAATTGTTTTGCATTTAACATCGACGTAGTAGTAACAATTATGATCAGGGAACCGTTCACTGAGTTCACAAATCAAAATTATCGTATTGTAATACATTTTACACTCCATCTGTGTTACTTTCTAATCTAGTCAGGAAACCGATCGACAGTTTGACAGAAGAAAATATCGTATGCCTGCAAATGTTACATGCACATTTGGCGATCCAAAGTGTTCACAAACAGATTATTAATTGACATTCGCTACAGCTATATCTACTTATTTTTTATTCAATTGAAAATAAATAAATATTGTTACGTCGCACGATACTTGAACGCCATCACGATATTTTATATGATATGATACGATATTTTCTTCTGTCAAATCATTGGATGATTCCCTACTCAGAGTAAACACCTAAACGGATCATAATCACCTCACGGGAAATATACGATAATTTCAATTCAGAAACGAGCAGAACGGTTCATTATTTGTACATGAGAGAAATGGACTTTTGCCATGGGAAGGAAGATTTGTTGTTTTGTTGGACAGTAAAGTGACCTGTTCTCGGGAGCAGTTTGATTGAATGATTTTACGTTACTGACACACACAAACATTGGAATATAGGCCCACTCAGTTTTCGTTCATTATCATTTGGGTTTCGGTCAACAGTTCTGTCCTATACTAGATTTGTTTAGTTGGATCATAGATCTCGGTAACTTGTTCGACTTTAATAGTTTTTTTAGCATCGTGATCCGGATATCTCGTTCACTTAGATGAGCTTTGTCAAATGAACGGGTCGTGAGAACGTCACATCTACGTTCGACCCCAACTGTCGACTCCGACTGTCAGTCGTCAGTCACTACGTAACTTCACTGCCACACTATAAGCAATAGATTACATTCCACGGTAATCGAGACACAAGCCTATCATAATTTTATTAACCTTTCATTTTAATTTATATTGATTGAAAAAATCCGAACTTGACCATGAATGTCGATTATAACTGTGTTGTTGAGATCGAACTATTTAGTTGGTTACATCTTAGAAAAACTCTCGAATGGAATTCCCGATCGTAACAAAATTTCCTTCTCGCAGGACGAGAATTATAATTTCCCGGGGAATTCCCGAAATTTCGAGACTCGTCCATCCCTACTAAAAACTAATTGTTTGGTTTTTCAGCGTTTACAGCTAAGTCGTTTTCATGACAGTATTGATATGCCTTGTTCAGTGCAATGTAAGAGTTGATGGCCACATTGTTTGGTGTTGTTGTTTAAAAGTTTTTAAATTTAAAAAATTTAAAAACTGGTAACATTGTATAAGTCCTTGGTTAGGTAGAGATTGGAGAGTTCAGTACTTATATGGAACCCAATCCATATAACTTATGAAGAAAGTTTGGAGAAAATACAAAAAAGATTTTTACGCTATTTATTTTTTAAGAAATTTAAAATTTATACCTTTTTAGTTCCATATGATGAGTTATTGTGTCTGTTTGGGTTTGAGAGTCTCAGACTGAGGAGAAGGGTACTAGAACTCATGTTCTTGTATAAATTGGTCCGGGGAAAAATAGACGACACAGGAAGTCTGGGTGCTGTTTGTTTCAGAGTACAAAATTTTAACAGTAGAAATAAATTAATTTTTAATATACCTTATTGCCGAACAGTCATGCATTCCTCGCCGCTGTTGCGGATGGTGAGATCATATAACTCAATAATGGGCAATAATATCGATATTTTCAATGATACTGTCACAAGTTATAAGAAAAACTGCATGAGTTATTTATTGTGATTCTGGAATAATTGAATTATTTATTGTATTTGATTTTGATCTATTCTTTTATTTATATTATTAATTTTATTGTGATTTTGTTATATTTAAATTATTGTTGTATTTGCTTTATATCTATTCATTGTTTATATTATTAATGTTATTTGTTATTCTGGTATAATTGAATTATTTTTTGTATTGGCTTTTTATCTATTCAATTTGTCTATATTGTTATTTTAGATGCATATATATATATATATATATATATATATATATATATATTTTTTTTTTTTTTTTTTTTGCTTGAGGCATGAATTTGTTAACAAGTAGCTTAGTCTAATTTCCTGAATTAATTTATTTGATTGTTGTGTTTGCTGTTACTTTATTTATTTCATAGTGTTAATTTGATTTATAGTTTATGGTTTTTGTGTTTTTCATAAAGACCCACAATGGACACTTTATTTAGTAGTACTGCTTTCATTGTAATTGGGTTCAACCTGTAATGAAGCAAGTAAATAAAATAAAAAGAATGGTTTCAATTTTTGCTGTCATTTTAATTAGAGTTTCTGTGCATTCCTGTTTTGTTTTTAGTTGGACAATTTCATTTAGAAGGGATTTCGAGTTTGACGCTGTCTGTGATTTATGTCTGTTGGTTTACGTTGGGCGCCACTGTTTGTACAGAGACGTTAGCAGTTCTACCTAATATTTGTTTCAGGAGAGATGTTTCATCACTGTTCCCTTCTTTGCTTCTTAGGAGCTTTGTCTCTTTTCGGGTCTTTTATTTTCTTAGTGTACTCGTGTATGGCTTGGCCAAGTTTCCTATCATTTTCTTCGTAAATAGTTTTGGAGGGGGAATTGTTTTTCCCTCTCCAGTTGACTTTGAGTTTGCTACAGTTGTTGACGTAGATTTTCAATTTTGGTGGTGCATTTTCTCCGTTTTTTCCAACTCGTAAATTTTTGCTTAAAAACTCGTTAATTTAGCTTCTAATCTTAGGTTCTGTTCTTTCAGGATTTTATTTTATTCAAGCAGTGCAGAGCCTATTTTAGCGGCTAGTTCTAATTTGTCATGTTCATTTTCTGCGTCTTTAAAGTAGTTGTTTTCAACCAGGTTGTTTTCAAGCTCTTTAATTGACCCATTGGGTGATTCAGCTTGGCTGTAAGCCTTAACGTGGTTGGCGCTGTCATGCTTAAGATAGGTAGTTCTACTTAAGTAAAGTTTTTCAGCTTCAAGGAGGGCTTCATTGAATTTCTTGTTTCTAAAATGTTCAGTTTTTATCTTCCCAATGGTTAGTTTAGTATTTTCGTTGTAGGGGTGCAGGTCACATTCCTTAATGATAGATGTTATTCCATCACCAAAGAAGGTGACACTGTTTTTGATAGGCCCGCCTTCTTCTGAAATTAATTCTTGAATTTTGGCTGGCCAATAAGGATAGCCCTTAAGTTTTGCAAACACTATGTCTCCACTGTTGAACATGGTAAGGGTTAGTCTGTATATTTATATACTGTTTTATGACTGTTATTGATAATAAAGTTGTTTTTGTAGCGAGGTTTGCCAAATTCCTCTTTGTCAATAAGTTTGGGTTGTGAAAAATGAAACTGTTTTTTTATAGCAAGGTTTGCCAGACTCCTCTGTGTTAAAATTGCAATTATTGTCATAGATAAAACTGTTTTTTATAGCGAAGTTTACCAGACTCCTCTGTGTTAAAATTACAATTAATGTCAAAAGATGAAACTGTTTTATTGCGATGTTTGCCAGACTCCTCTGTGCTAAAATTACAGTTATTGTCAAAGATGAAACTGTTTTTTTTATAGTGAGGTTTGCCAGACTCCTCTGTATTAAAATTACAATTAATGTCAAAAGGTGAAACTGTTTTTTATTGCGAGGTTTGTCAGACTCCTCTGTATTAAGATTAAAATTTATATCAAAGGATGAAACTGTTTTTTATAGCGAGGTTTGCCAGACTCCTCTTGTCTTAAATTACAATTAATGTCAAAAGATGAAAATTACTGAAATAAGCTTGCAGCACAAACTACTGTCAGACAGGTGCTGCAGTGGTGCTGGTCCTAGTTATCTGGGTCAGTGGCCTGACACACATGTGGTCACGCAGCTGTATTAGTCACTTCCACCAGCTGTATTACAGCTTATCAATGGAGTAATATTCTACTGCATAGCTATGGTTACAGTTGTTGTGACGTCAGTGTTGGTCAAAAGTGTTGTTGGAAGTTACGTTGCCTTAGTTGATGGATTGGCATTAATTAACTAAATATGTGTATATATTTATTATTAAAAGTGTTTTCTAGTAAAATGTTCTCTATAAAAGTCTTGTTTTGATTAGAATGCAGTTCTTCTTGAGATTGAGACTGACTTAGTTACTTGTGTTGTTACATATGTTCTTCAGAACCAGTTTTCTTGAAAGTTTCTATAAGCGAGTGGCTTACGGTTGATTTTGCTAGGTTTTGTGCACACATATAGCAATGTTTGTTGGATAATTACCACATATTATACACTTTTTACTGGATCCACTTCACTAAGACTGTAGTCAGTCAGCCATGTTTATGACATTAGCATAGCTAGCAAGACTATTTTAGATCACTAGGGATTAATTCTAAAACTTCATGTTCTGTGTGTCCTTGTTTGGGATAACTGGATTAAGTTATGGGTTTCATTATCAAACGATGTAACCCAACTCAAATTGACTAACTCGTAGAAATAAATTAGTCCAAAATATGTCTGGTACATTTTACGGGTCCGGTTAAACATATTTTGGTGTCGTAGAGCAATTATTTAGTTACCTCAAGTAAACATTATGTATTTTTACAGATGTATGACTACTCACTCGACATGTGGTCCTTGGGTTGCATGTTGGCAAGCATGATCTTTAGGAAAGAGCCATTTTTTCACGGCCATGACAACTATGATCAGCTTGTGAGGATTGCTAAAGTTTTGGGAACAGAGGAATTGTACGAATATCTAGATAAATATCACATGGAATTGGACCCAAGGTTTACGGATATTTTGGGAAGGTAAGCTGTATTTTTTATTTAAAAAATTTTTTCTTATTTCAAAATGCCCTCACAATTTTATTTAAAAAATTTATTGTGAAGGCTTCATTATCAAAGTTTGTTATCATCAGACTAAACACAAATATTTATTTCAGTCAACATCTTTACGGTACTAATTAAGAAATAATCAACAGTGACTTGAGTTCCAGCAATGTTAATAAATAACCACAATAAAATTGTTTTCAATTGTTATTTATTTTTCCTTTTTTTTGCTCTGTAATGTATTAATTTAACAAACTGTAAAAATATGCTTGTCGGCACTAGTGATGCAGTGCTGTAACCCAGCTACTTGTAGACAAAGTGTTGAGGAGATTGTAGGCGATAGGTTCTATTCTCGGTCCTCTTAATACCGACACGGCATCTGCTAATTGGTTGCCATCAATGTAGACACTACTAGAGAAGTTTAGGGTGTCCATGTTGGATGGTAGTCAAGGTCAGTCAGATGTGTAAGCTTTAAGAGATGAGAAAACTGTCAGGCTTGTCAATTAGCTGTAAATCAGACCAACACTACATGGTTCGGATTCCACATAAAGCTGTAGGTCCCTAGTTGCTCTCGCAATTGGGCTATTAGTAAATAGCTGTTTCTGAAAAATAGTCGACCTTAGTAACAATGACGACACTCGTTCATCTACACTCATTCGCTCATATCTTGACGATCGGCGTCTTAATGATAATGAATAATGAATGATAATGAAATTTCTTGTGCTTAGTTATGAATTAATTAAAAAATGAATACTAAATAATAATAATGTGTGGATTTTTTTCTATGCCTAATTACACTATTGTATTGTTATGTTGTAGACATTCACGAAAACGGTGGGAACGATTTGTTCATAGTGAAAACCAACACTTAGTGTCTCCAGAAGCTTTAGATTTTCTTGACAAGCTGTTGCGGTATGACCACTATGAGAGACTGACAGCTCGTGAAGCAATGGAACATCCTTATTTTTGTAAGCAATGAGTTTTTGCTTTTGTAACACTAAAATATTTTTTATGATGGCCTGATTTTTTATATTTAAAATCAGATGAAATCGATCATTTTTTTTATTGAAAGAGAAATTAAATAAAACTTAAATTTACATAAAACTTCACACCAATATTGTTGGTAGTATTCTACAAAGACATCAAACATTTCTCATACCTCAAATACTGATTTCAGGACAGAATTAGCTGATTTTGGTTAGCTCTTGTTATGTTTTGCATTTTGTAGTATTGTGTGGCTCTGTAACATTGTCAAGTTTACAACTTCTGTAATTTGTTAAAAATTCTTACAGGGTAATGAATGAAGTTTGTTTTTGTAACATATTCATTTGACTAAAATGATCTTAATAGCAACCAAAATATTCTCTCCTAAATAATCAAATTGTTGGATGATCGATACAAGCATAAATATTGCCTTTGGTGTGTGTTATTTTAGGAGCTACTAAAAAAAAAGAGTGAAACCTTCACAGAGATATTTAAAGAACAGTAGCTTTGTACAGTTGGCGGGAGGGAGGCAGGGGGAGGGAGGGAGGGACTTCTAAAGTAGATAATTTTGAAGTGATCCCAATTATTGGTGATGGTAACTGTTTATTCCAAGCAATTTCTCATCACCTCTATAATACTGATACACATGCTGAAATATGCTCAGTTATTATTGACATTGTCACCAAAAATTGGTGTGTGTATATAGAGATTTTATTATTGGTGACCAATCTTATGGACAGAGTATTGGTAGAGTTAGTGATTACAAATGTTTGATGATCGCTAATGGAAAAATGGTTTTACATGCAGATTTTAATAGTATTGGTAAGATTTTTCCTGAAAAATGTTAAGAAATCAGAGGGAAAATATTGAGATAATTACTATCAATGGTTTAGGTCACATTATCCACGACCTATTATTTACTTCCGGTAACTTGGATAGTGGACATTACAGTGTCTTAAAAATTAAAGAGTGGTGGCTGTACTGATATAATACCTGTGGAAGTCAACAGACTTAGATGCAAGGTCACTTTGAAAGGTGTTCGTGAGAAAAGGGTTGATGTTAAAGACTACTCACCGGGAATTTCGGGAATACCGGGAATTATGCTTGAATTTTACGGCGCCTTGAAAAAAACCTGGAAATAAACTCGGTTAACCATTGGGACTTCTCGTCGAGCGAGACGAGAGTAATTCGGTGATGTCAGCAAGGTTTTGACTTCAGAAGGGCTCCAGTTAAACTCGAGAGATAAATTTGGGAAACCTCATCAATCTTCGTATGATAAGGCTAGTCGACTCGGCACATCGATGTTTTCAAAATAATACGGGTGGAATAGTTAGACAAAGTGGTTGCAACAGCAACAGTTTTGACATCGAAACAGTTGAATGAAACTGTTGCAGACAAAATTATAGCTTCACCCTCTGAATTTTTCCGAGGCCAGAACG
Organism: Stictocephala bisonia; assembly: GCA_035578905.1. Classification (NCBI taxonomy): domain Eukaryota; kingdom Metazoa; phylum Arthropoda; class Insecta; order Hemiptera; family Membracidae; genus Stictocephala; species Stictocephala bisonia. The sequence goes on along the minus strand of JAQJVL010002374.1, from coordinate 51,219 downwards.
CAAATCAATCAATGTCAAGCATTGCCTCTTAGGTAGTTGTATTGTTGACATTATGTTGCAACTTATGCTGTAGGTTACAGTTGTGACTAAACTTTGGGAGTTTTCGTTTTGTTCTATTGATATCTGACGGCGCTCACTGTTGTTGTCTGTTCTACTGTAGCTATTTGCAACATTTTGTAACAGTGTTGGTGCCGAATTATTGTTTCATAGATGTGGTTGCGTTCTTTTTAAATAACGAAACTACATCGACAATACGGCTTGTTGAGGGTGATGCATTTGTTTTGTTTGCGCTTACCATTACCGGCAACAACAGGTGGGCAACAGTAAAGAAGAGATATGTGAACGGTCGTTTTTCACCAGCGAAGAGCGTATTTTGTTAATTAACCTTCCAGTATATTTATTCAGTTATTATCAATACAGTGCAGAACGTTTACTTAAACAATTTATTGTTGATAAGAACCAAGTGTCTAAAGTTTTGTGTTGTGGTTGAAGGATTAGTTTATTGATTTTAAAGCCTACTAACTCTAAAATCGTAATTTTCTAAAAGTAGTCTAGTATTGTGTGAATTATTATTTATTAAAACCAACAAGGTTATTATGCAGTTTTTTGCCACCATGCAAAATTTGAAAACTACCTGAAAAATACGATACATAAATATATTGTATGTATATTGATGACAAGGCACTGAAGAAAGTTGTAGACGGAATTCTTGATGACACAATACACAAATTTCAAAGAAAAATCAAAAGGGTGTTCCCAGTCAGAAACACTAACACCTACAATACCTGGAGAACATTAAGAGGAACTCCACCAAAAACTAACTCATATGAGCCTCCACGACCAAGTGAAATCAATCAGATGAACTACGCTAAAGCAGCAATGCAAGAGCAAAAAGAGCTATGGAGAACTAAAGAAACTTGCATATTACATGAGCTTAATAAAGTATACAAAGAATACGATATAAGCCACCTTCATAAAGGAGATCCAAAAATACAGGATTTTCAAAACAAATCCAAAGATAAATATGCCATCATCAACTTAACAACTGGAGAACTCCTTACCAAACATGAACTTGATATTACTTACGAATTCGGATTTGACGGTGCTCGGCTTGTGGAACTGAGAAGAAATGAAAACCAAAAGTACTCTGCAGCTCCAAGAAATATTTTTATAAATAGCAATGTCTTAGTGTCTAAAAACACTATCTTGCTGAATGACCTAAGGCTTTACAAGAGCATAAAACACATCAATATCGATGCCACCCCACAATTAAAACTAAATCTTATACAAGGAGTACCAGGCTGTGGAAAAACAACATTCATCCTAGACAACTACAAAGCCAATGACCTTGTGCTCTTCCAAACTAAAGAATCAGCTATGGACTGCCGAAAACGTTTTAGCAATCTGCACCCCAATGCAAACAAAAATGCAATAAATGACACCTTCCGAACTCTTCACTCTTTTCTCATCAACACCACACAGCATATCAAACAAGGATATAGTTATAAAAGACTAATCTTGCTAAAGACTAATGAAGCTCTAATGATGCATGCTGGAGAAATAATCTTTGCAGCGGTCCTCTCTAAAGTACAAGAAGTTATGCTTGTTGGCGATACAAATCAAATTCCATACATAAATAGAGACGACAAACTTGATGTAATTTTTCACAATATATCTGAAATAGCAACAATATCAGAAGTACTCAGCACATCATTTAGATGTACCATAACCGCAACAGCTCTTATCTCAAAATTCTACAACCAAGGTATGAGGACAACAAGTCAAATACAAAATGAACTAACCATACATCACTTTCAAGAGACCCAGCAGCTCAGCTCAATTTTGAATAAAAATATGCATACCTGTCTCACATTTACACAGTTAGAGAAGCGAGAACTATCAAAAATGGGGTACAACACATATACCATCCATGAATACCAAGGCAAACAGGCAGAAAACATAGTGTTAGTACGGACCAGAAGTCGAAAGGATGATATCTACGATTCACAAGCCCACTGCCTAGTAGCCATCTCCAGGCATACAAAATCATTCATCTACATAACGCCAGACACAAATGACACAATCAGCAAATACAGCAGGTGCATACTATCCCCTCCGAAAAACTCCGAAAGTTCCATACTAACTCTCAAGCAAAAATACCACCCCCACAAGACAGAAACCAGCTGCTAAACAGAGAACCGGACAAGCAACAAACACTAAAGCAGACCCCACCCCACAACAATAAAACTGCTCTAACACATAATTTTTTAGCTGCTATGAAGCCTCCCAAGGAAAAACACAACAGAAAACAAAAATAAAATACATGTCCAAAATCATCTGGAACTCAACACGTCAGGCAGCCGCAAAGAAGAGGAACCTTACTCACATTGCAAAACCAATAATACAAAAATTACACTATTTCACCAAAACATTAACTGGCTAGGAAACAAGGTCGACAGACTGTCACACCATCTCAATAATAGTAGTCCTGATGTGGTTATCCTAACTGAACACGGACTGACACAAGAAACTACTCACCACAAAACTAGAAGGATACACACTGATTGGAGGCTTTTCAAGGAAGAACCATTTGAAAGGAGGAGTGGCAGGTTATGTTAAGGAAGGCTTTGAAAAACATGTAAAATTAATGGGCACTAGTGGAGAAATAACAGAACTGATCCGTGAGACAGCTACTTTCCAGATCCAACCTAAAAAGGAGACCATACATTTGATAGGTGTATACAGACCACCAAGTGCAAACTTAGATACTGCCCTCGACATACTCTCAGGTGAACTTGAAATGCACTCTGCATAAACAAACATATCGTGCTAATGGGCGATATAAATATTGACGGCTTACAAATGAACAATGAAAATTCCAAATTAATGGAACTTCTTACCTCATTTGACATTAAAAGAATCCCGCTACCCCCCACAAGAATTACCTCGGAAACGTCAAAATCAATAGACTGGATATGTACAAATATAGACCTTCAACTCATAGAAACAACAGTAAGCCTCACTGGGCTATCAGACCACACAGGACAGTCAGCCACAATAAACTTTCTAAAAAACAGTACACCCGACATCAAAACAAAGAAAAGAATTTTTAGCCAAATATCAATTCACCAGTTCAAGACTAATCTGGCAAAACAAAGTTGGATCACTGTACACCAATCCATAGATACAAACTCGGCATACAAAAATTTCACTACCATTGTACAAACCATCCTTAATGATAGCTGCCCATTAGTAACAGCTAGGAAAAAACAGCGAAAAAACTGGAAACCTTGGGACAGGGAATGCACAAGGCTCAAACACCTATACCTCCAAGCTCTAGAGAAAGAGCAACGCTCAAGTCAAGCGCAGGATAAGGCAGAAACAGCAGAGAGAAAGAAGAATACGATCAGAAGTTGAAAACACTCCGTAAAGAACACACAGCAGCCCACATTGCCAGGGCAGAAAACAATTCCAAAGCTCTGTGGCAAGTTATAAATAATGAGAAAAAGGCAAGCTGTGACACAAGCGATCAAATACACCTTGAATCGAATGGCAACCTACTGCATGATCCAGTGGAGGTAGCAAACTCGCTTAACTCCTACTTCTCTACAGTGGCGCAAAGGACTCTACAAAATAACCATATGCACACCGCAACCCCCTCAAACCCTCAAAACGAAGCACAAATAAACGTTGACAAATTTCAGTTCCACCAAATTACATTAAGAGATGTTGAAAAAGCCATAGAATCACTCAGGCCTAAAACTTCTTCTGGAATAGATGACATATCAGCTAAGCTTACCAAAATCTGTAAAAGAGAACTACTAGATCCCCTCACAAATATCATTAACAGATCACTACAAGAAGGAATCTTTCCTAGTCTGCTCAAAATTGCCAAAGTATATCCTAAATATAAATCTGGCCCAACTACAGACTCTGGTAGTTACCAGCCCATCTCACTCATCACAACCTTTTCTAAAATCATTGAAAAGATAGTCCTTGAGAAACTTCTACAACATCTCAAAAATCACAACCTACTAACAAGTCATCAGCATGGTTTCATTAAAGGCAGATCAACAACCACTGCGCTCATACAACTTACTGAGTTCGTCATTGATCAGCTGGAAAAGGGCTGCTTTGTCACTAGCCTGTTCCTGGACTTCAGCAAGGCTTTCGACTGCCTCAATCACAACCAACTAATTTCAAAGCTGAGAACCCTGGGAATCCAGGGAGTGGAAGCAAACTGGTTCTGGAGCTATCTTAGCGGCAGAAAACAGCTTGTTGAGATCCAGCACACCAAAAACAACATAAACCAGAAGGCCCAATCAAAGCTCATCGATGTACAGAGAGGAGTCCCACAAGGATCCGTGCTGGGGCCAGTACTATTTCTATTACTAACAAATGACCTGCCCAACTACCTGAATGATGCCTGTTACACTGTCATGTATGCCGACGATACAGTTATTACACTAACAAATAAATCAATAGAAGAACTTGACAGAAACACAAACACCACATTAAACAGAACCAAACAGTACTGCTCTTTCTATGACCTAGTTTTGAATGAGAAAAAAACTGCAAATAAATTTCTCTACCAAAAATAAAAACGCAGGCCCGATGTTAGCTGGGATAGAACCAAGAAATGGTACAAAATCTCTTGGCATCCTAGTTGACTCGCAGCTAACCTGGAAACCCCATACTGACCAATTATGCAAAAAACTCAGCACAAGCACCTATGTAATACAGAGGATTAAGCAGATTGGTGGCCTTGAACCAGCTAAAACTGCCTACTTCGTCCTCTTTGAGACACACCTCAGATATTGCCTAGCAATATGGGGAGGTACTACTGTCACAAACCTTGAAAGAGTCCTCAAGCAACAGAAACGAGCAATAAGATGCCTCGCAGGTCTTCACTTCCAAGAATCATGCAGAGAAACCTTCAAACAACTCCAAATACTCACCATCGTTGGTCTATACATCCAAGAAGTGATTCTACATGCTGTCTCCTCAGAACAACCTAAACATAGAAACATCCACCAATACAACACGAGGCACGCTACAGACTTAACTCTACCACCCCACCACCTCAGCCTTTTTGGAAGAAAGCCCTCATACAAAGGAGCTTTATACTATAACAAACTGCCAGAATATCTGAAGCAACAACCCCCCAGATGCTTCAAGAAGGCACTGACCAGATGGCTGCTGGAAAGACCATTCTACTCAGAGAAGGAGTTCTACGACCACCTAACTTTACACTTAGAGATTGAATAGAGAAGCTAACTAAACAACTACTTTAACCTGTATTTTAGTAACTATAATTGTACCTGACGCCATTACTATTCTCCAGGAATGTGTAAATAAAGAATTTTGTCTATTTGTCTATTTGAAATAGGTCAATAATTGACTATAATTTCACGAATTGTGCTTTTTATTCTGCGGAAATCGTATTTTACAGAAAAATTCGAAAACACTAATGTCACAACTGATAATATTTTTGGTAATTTCCGTTAATTTAAATCATATTACAATCATGTTGTTTTTATTTTGATGTATTTTTTTTTGCTGAATAGGAATTTGAAATCTATTTTGGTTTAAAAAAATAATTTAAACCTGGTTAGGTCAGTAAAAAGTGTATTTTTAGGGCCGAAAAAATAATTGTATACTGGATAACCCAATTATATATATGCGTGTTCAACATAAAAAACATTTTAAATAAAAAGTAGGTGTTGAAAAATAACGATTTTTAAAAAAGCTGGTTTTTTACTTTCTTCCATGTACGTTAGCATAGAGAAAGTATTGTGATGGTTACAAACATTTTTTTTACAAGTTGGTCTAAAAATCCATTTTAGGGTCTCTGAACCCTAAAAAGTAGTTTTTTCAAAAAAAGTTTGATGTCTGTATGTATAAAAAACAACATAAACATAATGCTTTTTAGTTTATGGTATACCTATTGTCCAGAAAAGGCTAAATTTATTTAAATGTGGGAAATAACTTTATATAATCACTCCACGTTAAGCCATTGATCCGTAATATTTTTTAGACACATTCGTGGGCTACCCTGTACGTGATTATATTAAGTTATATCCTTGATTATATAATCAAGGGTTATATACACGCCCAGCCATACAAGTATTGACCCATCCACCCACCCATACACGTTAACCGGTACTGACCCACCCGCCCATCCATACACGTAGAGTTGTACTAACCCACCCACCCACCCATACACGTTAACCGGTACTGACCCACCCGCCCATACACGTACAGTGGTACTTGGGTACATGGTATACGGGTGGTAAGAATATACCATCAGCTCCCTATAAAGTCACTTTATATGAACTTTCCAATATTCTTTTGAACACGCTACTGATCCACTCATCCACCCATACACGTACAATGGTACTAACCCACCCACCCGCCCATACACGTACAATAGTGCTAACCAACCCGCCCACCCATACATGTAAATGGTACTAACCCATCCGCCCACCCATACCCGTACAATGGTACTAACCCACCCACCCACCCATACACGTACAATGGTACTAACCCACCCGCCCACTCATACCAGTACAATGGTACTATACGAGTACTATACAAGTACCACTGTATGTGTACGGGTGGGCGGGTGGGTAAGTACCACTGTTCGTGTATGAGTGTGCGGGTGGTTCAGTACCACTGTACGTGTATGGATGGGCGGGTGGGTCAGTACCCCTGTACGTGTATGGGTGGGCGGGTGGGTCAGTCTGGCCTCTGTTTGTCTGGTCTGTCTGGTCTCTACTGGCCCATACTTATCAGGAAAAAAACAAGTTTTCCGTTTTTTTACTTTTTCCCATATGCGTTAGCATAGATCAGCGGTTTCTAAACTTTTTCTTTCCGCAACCTGTTATAGCCCATACGTTTTAGCCATGACCCCCTAAACTGCTTTAGATTACCAGAAAAATTCATTAGTTCAGAAGTGGAGATAATATGAGCAAAGGTGCTTTGCTAGTATTGTATTAAGTGAATTTACAAATAGCAAATAAAGGTAAAGCATACACGATTGCTGAAGAGCTGATTCTACCAGCTGCTCAGGATATAATTTCAACTATGACCAGCCCGTATGCAGCTAAGAAGCTTTCCACCATCTCTCAATCGAACAATTTGGTAGGCAGGCGCATTATAGAGATGGCTCAAGACTAAGGATCAGTTGAAAACAAGTTGCAGAAAAGTGATTACTTTTTTATTTAAGTTGATAAGTCTAGTTTGCCGCAGTTTTATTTAAGTTGATAAGTCTAGTTTGCCGCAGTTTTGTTGTGCATTGTTCGCTTTGAGAGTGACAGTAGTTTGGAAGAAGGCATTTTATTTTGCAAACCATTGCCTTACCACACAATATCTTATAGGTGAGGAAATGTTTAAAATGTTCATGTCTGCAACCGATTTGCTTCAAATTGACTTTAAAAAGTGTATATCAATCTGCAGTGATGGTGCCAAAGCAATGACTGGGAAAGACTAAGTTTCGTGAGACGTATGAAAAATGTCATGGCTGATGCCACATGGGTTCATTATTTTCTGCATTACCAGGCATTAGCTACCAAGGTCATACCCACTGAGCTAAAAACAGTGTTGAACGAAACAGTTGGTTAGCTGTTGGCTAGTGCAAAAGTTTGTTAATTTTGTAAAAAGCCGGATATTACAGTGTCGACTGTTGTCACAGCTATGTAAAGAAATGGAGGCATAGTACAAATGCCTCTTGCTTCACACACAGGCAAGGTTGCTGTCATGAGGAAAGGTGTTCTCTGGAGTGTTTGCTTTGCGCTCTGAGCTTAAAACATTTTTCAAGTTCCAAACAAAAACCTCGCTGTTTTTTTTTTTTTTATTTTAGTAACAATGAATGTCTATTTAAACTTGATTCAGCGGACATATTTCATCATCTGAATGATCTCAACGTTTCCTTGCAAGGAAAAGACAAAACCATACTATTTGCACAAGACAAAGTCGAATTAAGTTACCAAGGTTGAGAAGAATTTATTTGAAACTTTGAACTGACAAATGAGCTCATCACATCCCTTGTCGAAGCGATGTAGATTTCCCGACATTGACAACCTGCCCAAACTGGTAATTACTGACTTACAAGGTCTACAAGGTACAAGAGCAGATCCTTAACTAAATTCCCGAGGATCAACACACCGGTTGCAACTGGGTACTTAACCTCTTCAACGAGCAGGCAGTGAACGAGCCAGACTTAAACCCACTGATTCATGACAATCTAGATATCTTGTGACAAGACTTTACAACTGTCCTTCAGCACCCAAGATGTTGACAAGTTCTGGTTACAAAGAAGAGCTGAGTTTCTTTGACTTAACATCAGTGACTGAGAATCATCATACCCTTTGAACCATCCTATCTCTGCGAACTCGGATTTTCTACATTGGTCAGCAAGGCAAGAAATCAACTGGACGTACAAGACGACCTTATTATATGTGTATTTAGAACTAAGCCAAATTTTAAGAAACTTTTTCAAAAAAAAAAAAAAAAAAAAAAAAAAAAAAAAAAAAAAAAAAAAAAAAAAAAAAACGTACATGATTCTCACTAAAGAAGTTTTTTTTTTCCTTAAAGATGTATGAGAACAATTAGATATCATTGTTTACATAGTTCATTTGTTTACATCTCGCATCTCCTTTCTGGACGGCCCGGAACCTCCAGTTTATGAACCACTGGCATAGAGAAAGGATTGTGATCATCGGAAAAAATTTGTTTACAAGTTGGTTTAAAAATCCATTTTAGTGCCCCCTGAACCCAAAAAAGTGGTTAAAAAAAAAAATTGTTTTGTATCCGCATGTGTCTTTCTGTATGTAGGTGCACTTCACTGAAGACCAAAGGGATGGATAGATTTTTATGAAATTTGGTATGTAGGTGTATTTAGCTATATCTCCAGACTCTCTTTTACTTTTTTGAAGTTTTATTTTTTTATTTTTATGGGCAAAAAACATATAAATGGAATTGCTCTGCATTGTAATTTAAACCAGAAAAAATACAGGAGGGCACTTCACTCTATTACTATGATGGGTAGGTTAAACTACCACCTACAACTTTCCCTGAATAATTGAAACAATTGTACTTTGGCAATGAGGAGAAATTACAAAAACTTCAGAGAAACATCCGCCAGTACAATAATGCAATGTAATTTGTTTCATTTGGTGCAACATTTGACTTACCTCCAAATTAGTATATTGGAGAGAGGACATCAGCAAACTTACCTTAGAAGACAAGTTTACAAACACCAGAGTAGTAGTAGCATAGACAAAAGAATCATATAAGAACCATATAATCACACTACTGTATATGTTACTACTACTCTGGTGTTAGTGAATTTGTCTTCTAAGGTAAGTTTTTCTGATGTCCTCTCTCCAATATACTAATTCCTGGCCTAGTGCCCTTTAACCTTACTTCCGAATTTATGTCCTTATACCTTATACATGGCACAGTGCATCACCGGATTTCACAATTATATCCAAAAGATTTGGAGAGTGCTTCTTTTAGCCAGTTATAAATTCTTGACTTTGCCAAAGTTAATGATACAAGGATGTCTCTCGATGCTAACAGGTATTTGGATAAAGAGGCAGTCTCTGATTTGAATAATTTATTGGATAAATGCAATCACTATTGATTCTTATAAAACTTTAGAAAATTGTGGAGGATAATATTCTTGCGTTGAAAGAGAATTGTGCTATGCTGAATTTTGTTATGAGGTTCTACCAAGAACTATCTGCAGACCAACAACGTTACAATGACCCAACTACTTCTGAAATTTCTGCTGTGTTTGAAATGGTAGATGGAGAACCACCTTCTCACAGACATAAGAGGTCTGTCTATAAAGAATCCGACTGCTGATCAATAGTCGGCCAAGGCGCGACCATCCGGCTCAAATCAGTTATTGGAGGGGAGGTTGACCCTACTCCTTTGCCTAATCCTTTCTTGAACTCGCTCAGTGAGTCATAGAGCTTTGTTCCGTACAGTACTGCCATGCGTATGCGTCACATTTCACTACGACTGAACGTGTTGAGCAACGTATCTGCATTAAATTTGGCAAAAAACTTGGCTGTCCAGCATCACACAGGTAGCCATGATACGAAAAGTTTTATGGTGAAGAATCTGTGGGCGATACGCAAGTTAAAGAGTGGTTTAGGTCAGTTTAAAAATGGCCGTAAATCAGTGGAGAGTGATATCTGGTAGAAACGCTGAAAATTTTGAACGTGTGCGAGCAGCATTTAATGAAACCGTAGTTTGACTGTCCGGGAGCTAGAAAAAGATTTAGGAATACCAAAATCACCAGTTTGTAACATTTTACACAAAGATTTGAAAATAAACCGTGTTTTGTTTCATTTTCGATTCTCGCGCTAGCTCATTCCTAGAATCTGATTCAGCATTTTTTGGTCAAACACTACATTAACCCTACCAGTACCAACGACGTCTCAGGCGTCGATCGGCACCTGCTTGCCGATACCGTCGACGCCTCTGACGTCGATGTGCATGCCTTTCGTAATTTGCCGATATTGAGTCATCTATTGGTATGGAACGGTTGTTATAGTACTCAAATTGTGCAGAAAGAAGCATACTTTAATTTGGTACTTTATGACAACAATTTGAGTGAAGCAGCTATTTTTTTTCTTTGCTACAACATCAACAGTTTTTTCGTCAGCTGATTTGTGTTATTGTTTGTGTTTACTGCTTGCAATATTTTGAGAATATTCATTGAATAAAGTATATCATATTATACGTAGAAGTAGATAAACTGTTCTATAGAAAAAACATATCGATTACCATGGAAACATTTGTTTATTATCACATTTCAGGGGTAAAACGAAAACAAAAAATTAAAAAATTTCCCAACTTTTAACTTTTTTATTTTTGTTTAATTTTTGAACAGTTAAAAAAATGTGAAGTTATTTTATTTTTATTTCTCGTTAAATTCTGAAAATAATGATATATAACAACATATAGTTTGATATTTATTAGTAGGTGAAAAAAAAATAATCCCAAGACTTACAAAGTGACACAAATCTGGTGTGTATTGCTGGTAAAACCAGACAGTACAGCTAGGGTTAAACAACTACGACAGCCTCCCTGCAGCCCTGACATAGCTCCTTGTGCCTTGTGGCTATTTCCGAAGTTAAAGATTCCTTTGAAAAGAAAAAGGTTAGGCGATGTTAAAGAAATAAAATGTGATAAAGGACCTTTTGGCCATTCCAAAAATCAAATTTAAGGAGTGTTTCCGGAAGTGGGAGGAGTGTTGGCATAAGGAAGTAGCTAGTGGAGGGGTTTACTTTGAAGGGGACCAGATCGCAGTTGCTGCAGAGCTCATTTTCATGCCGGATGTCAAGGTCGGATACTTTTTGCACATACTTCGTATATAGCAGTATATGGAAAGGAAGGCGAATTGCATAAAATAGATTATGCCAGCACTGTGATCCTATGAGTTACACTTTAATTTGGCCTTCATGAGTCTCAATACATTAGTAACGTAAGAAGAAAGCAAACTTTTATTGTTTTCAGATGAATATTTGAACATTCTTAAGACGAGATGTCTACCACCCTATGAAATAACTCTGAAAGAAGGCGCCATTGTAATGCTCCTGAGAAATCTGAATGTATTTGAAGGATTATTGAATGAGACTCGCCTAACTGTAAAAATGACTGCACAATGATTTTTTTTTATGTTTAGAAGTTTTAAGGGCTGCAAATATTGGACAACGGATACTGATAACTCGTATAGATTTGTTACCAAACGATACCACTAAAGCATTTACCTTTAAAAGACGGCAATTTCCTGTTAGATTAGTGTTTTGTATTGTCATCAGTAAGGCGCAATGCCAAACAATTGATTGAATTGGTATCTATTTGCTTGAGCCAGTTTTTAACAATAAACAATTTTGTATGTTGTCTTATCTTGAGAAAAAACGTTAACAAATGTAAAGGTAGAGATAAAAGCTAAAAGCCGATGAACAGCTAATATTGTCTAGATAAGTATTTTCTAAAAGAATGATTAGTTTGTAAATATCAATAAACATTTTCAACTCAGGTCACACTCAAATTCTTATCCTATACTAATGCATCGTACTTGCACTTCCCCTAAAAAATGCTGCAGAGCAGCACAGGTTTTCTAGTTTATTTATGTATAACATTAAAATAAACAACTAACATATGGTTTATATTGAAAAAAAAAAACATAGAAAATGTTATCTTTTTTTAACATCTGTGTGATCATAACATAATGTTATTAAATATTAACAAAACTTTAATATATGATTAGTTATATGTAAAATACTTTTTAGTCTTTGGTCGCAGAATGAAATAGTACTACGTCATGAGAACAGTTGTATATTCGAGTCGGCGGACTCTGTTAGGCTGGGCCATCTGTAACAAGGAAGTCAGTTTGAAATCCCAATTAAGCTTTATATCTAATGGAAAATTAGACTGGGACAAATCAACAACTATACAAACAATTGCTTTTGGTGAAATCTTCATGAGTTTATTTATATGCATTAACATGTAGACCATTGCTTTGTTATAAGTAGTTACAACAGCCTGTTACATAGTATTTGTGTGTGTTTCAGTCCCTATAGTGAAGGAGCAAAGTCGCCTCAATATGGTGTCCAACTCGCCGACCCCCAACGCAGGCTCGGGGCCTGCTGGTGAGTAGCAAGCCAGGTATGCACTAAACTCCATAACTCTTAATCATGAGGCACTGGAGATCAATCAGATAACTTAACTGTAAATAAACCGTTAAAATATTGAAGAATTCATTTTCATGTAACTTTTTTTCACATAGGTAAACGATTTTTTGTTTAGTTGTTGCAATGCTTCTCTATTTTGTCTTCCACATTTCCAAATCCTCTTGTTTATTAATTAAGAATACCTAGTACAGAGTTTTCTTTAAGGTCCCAATTACTAATAATATCCATTATACATCTTTCGTTTCATGACATCGTTCTATATGCGAAGTGCTCCTAGATTGGCTAGATGGTGTTTTTTTTCTGATGTCAAATTTATTTTCTAGCCTTTCATCATATAAAAGCCTCATAGTAATTTTTTAAACTTAAATGACTGGTGGAATGAACATTCCTTGTAAGGATTGGAATATGTTGAGTCACTTATGCATGGGTGTGGGAAGATGCAACTAGTGGAAACACAAGTGAGGAATGGTAAATGATCAGTCATGTGATTGCGGAGTCAAAGTTCAAACTATGAATCACATAGTTAACCCTAGAACGTGAATTTTGGCGCTTCGCATGCTATTTTCGAACATATACATGATCGCGGAAGTAGGCACGTCGATGCTGTTTTGTAAAACTCAATGAACATGTTTATCATCTAGCAAGTGCGACAAACGTGGTACCAATCGACGTAGAATGTTCTATTCTGTACATTTCATATTTTTGTATGCAATTTTATAAACGTAGGAATAAAATTAAAATGTGCAACTTGAAATTCCTGCCCGGCGGGCCTCAGGAGTGGGAAAAATGGCCGATGTTTGCGCATAACTGTACACTAACCAATAGTCGGAATCAGGCGTACACACTGTCAGTCTTCAGTGAATGAAATACTCTAACCAACAGAACAAATTGCAATGTTGTAGGTGCTTTGGTTGTTTTACCAAAAATGTGTTTGTATACCCTTGTTTGTGTGTTCTTTTAAAATCCGTGTTCTTTTAAAGATTGGCGTGTTACGTGCTGTTGTAATAAATAAATAAATTATTACGATATGAACAAATAAAAAATTGGGTAGAAAGCAAGAAAGTTCTTGCGTCGGTTGGTACCGTATCTAGGAAATTTCGTGCTCTACATTGGCTATGGTCACGTGACAACGGTGATGTAGAAGAGCGGCCACCAGTTTACGTTTAGCCATCTTTGTTTATACACAACTCTCTCTCGACCGCTCGTATTTACCATAATAAGTGTAGTGAATTGAAATGAAATGAAAGGGCAGTGAATTGAATAGTGTAGCGTTGTTCATATATAATATATTTTAGTGGAAGTGACAGTGCATAAAAGGAAATTAGTTTTAGGCATTGTTCAACAAGTCCTACCACTAATCAACATTAAATTATATTTATATAACAGCACTAGCACTAGCACTTCAAAATCATAATAATATTAGTCCTATATACAAATAATGCAATATAGTGCTAAAAAAAGGCTGGAGAACTAAGAGTGAGAAAAATATTTAATTTTTCTAGTGTATTTTAATTTTACAACCATGTATATATTTATGTAGGTACAAGCCTAAACATTTATTTTTTATCCAATTTGATCAAATAAGACATGTAAAAATATGGTATTACTTTAGCATTCTCACAATTATCTAAGATCTTGAAAAAAAATATATATATATATACCATTTGTGTTTACTCAAAATGGCGCTTTTATATTATTTATTGACAATAATATAACGTAGTATGTTATTATCCTACGTTAAAGCTTTATTTTTGTCATGAATATAATTATTTTTTTATATTTCTATTCAGAAATATCTGTTTTATCAGTTTTTGTTCTCAGGAAAAAAATCATAAAAACATTTTTTACTATGATTACAATATGCACAATTCTTCAAGAGCTGTTTACACAATTTGCGCACAATGACTTTTGGTGTTATAAATTTTATACTTTTTGGAATATATTCATATATTTTACAGTTTCTTGTAGCTAATAGATTGTACTAATAAAGTACATGTAGCAAAAAATTATACATACTCATTATTTATGGATTATTATGTAATTTTTCATTTCCGTGGTAAAATTTTTATTTTCCACAACAAACTAAAAATATAAAATTTTGTATATGGGTATAATATGACTATTTTTCCTAAACAACTTATTCTTGTCTATTCAATGTGTTATTGAACATTTTAAAATTTTTTCAATCTTCTAGACAATAATTATTTACTATTTGTTTTGTAAGTTTTGATGGTAGTATGTAAAAGTACAGATCTGGAGAAGAGAAACTAAATGTTAAAATTGACATTTGGAGCATATTTAGTATTTTCAAAGATTTTTACAAAAAAGCTTGCGAAGCGCTGAAAAGAAGCCAGGGTGGCTACTCACCGGGAATTTCGGGAAAACCGGGAATTATGCTTGAATTTTACGGCGCCTTGAAAAAACCTGGAAATATGCTTGAATTTCGGTAACCATCGGGAATTCTCGTCGAGCGAGACGAGAGTAATCCGGTGACGTCAGGAAGGTTCGGACTTCAGGGCTCCAGTTAATTAAACTCAAGTGATAAGTTCGGGAAACATCGTCAATCTTCGTATGATAAGACACGAGTCGACTCGGCACATTGATATGTTCAAAATAATACGCATGGAATAGTTTGACAAAACGGTTGCAACCGAAACAGTTTTGACGTCGAAACAGTTGGATGAAGCTGTTGCAGACAATATGATAGCTTCACCCACCGCATTTTGCCGAAACACGCAAATCAATCCAATGTCAAGCGTCGTCTTAGATTTGTTTACATTCTGTTGCAACTTACGCTGCAGGTTAAAGTTGTGACTAAACTTTTGGAGTTATCGTTTTGTTCTATTGATCTCCGACGACGCTCACTGTTGCTGTCTGTTCTACTGCAGCTATTTGCAAAATTTTGAAACGTTTTGGTGCCGAATTATTGTTTCAATGAAACTGTTGCGTTCTTTTTAAATAACGAAAATGCATCGACAGCAGGCTGGGCTGATGCATTCGTTTTGTTTACGTTTACCATTACCGGCAACAACAGGTGGGCAACAAGAAGAGATAATGTGAACTTCGTGTTTTGTTAATTAACCTTCCAGTTTATTTATTCAGTTATTATAAATAAAATGCAGAATTACTTAAACAATTTATCGTTGATAAAAACATAAATATAAAGTTCATTGGATGTTGTTTCAAGTGTGGAACGTATTGTGTTGTAGTTTATTGACTTAAAGGTCTAGGCCTACTAACTCTAAAATGGTAATTTTTGACAAACTGTTTTAGTTTTGTGTGAATTATTATTTATTAAAACCAACAAGGTTATTATTTAGTTTCTTGCCACCAAACAAAATTTGAAAACTACCTGAAATGGGTAAATAATTGACTACAGTTTCGTGAAAATTTTTGTATTCTGCGGAAATCGTTTTTACCGAACAATTCGAAAAAACTAATGTCATTTTAGTATTTTTGATATATTTCCGTTAATTTAAATGATATTATAGTCATTTTTTTATTTTGATGTGTTGTTTTAGCGCTAAATACGAATTTGAAAACTGTTTTGGTCTATACAAATTATTTCTCGAGATATAACGGAAAAACTACTTTCGCGGCGAATCACGATTAGCGATCATTATATACATCAGATTTTAACCACAACAAACTGAATTCACGCTTACTCCTGCCGGAATAAGGGACAATAGGCCGTCACGGAGGCCAGGCACAATAATTTAACGCAAATTATGTCTATTTGTTGAGTAAAAAGTCATGATAAGTTCGGTTATGTTTGGTTAGGTCAGTAAAAAGTGTATTTTTCAGGCCGAAAAAATAATGTTACCGGATAACCCAATTGTATATTCGTGATCAGCATAAAAAACATTTCGTGGAAATTACATATTTTACCGAAAAATTCAGAAAACTAATGTCACAATTTGTAGTACTTTAGACATATTTCTGTTAGTTTAAATAGTATTTTAACCATAGTTTTTTTTTATTTTGATGTGTTTTTTGTACTGAATACGAATTTGGTCTATTACCATTATTTCTTGAGTTATAACGAAAAACTACTTTCGCAGCGAATCACGATTAGCGGCCATTACGCGATCATTATATATAACAACTATTAATCACAAAAACCAAATTCATCTATATTTCCGCCGGTTACAGCCGCAGGCCGTCACGGAGGCCAAACACCTGAATTTGACGCAAATTACGAAGTTTTGTTGAGTAAATATACAATTAGGATAAGTTAAGTTATGTTTGGTTAGGTAAGTATAAAATGCATTTTCAGGCTAAATAAATAATTTTGTTTTTTTCACTATCACATAAAAAACTAGTTTTGTAGATCTTCCGTTAAAAAAGAGTTTTCTGCGGATGAAATCAACCTAAAAAACTCACATTTCACCACTTTTTCAACAAGAAATTGTATTTTCAGAGGTGACAAGAAATTGCATGGTTACCAAAACATGTAAAATGAAAAAAAGTTGTAGAAAAATAACGATTTTTAAATATGTTGGTTTTTTCACATACTTGTCAGATAAAAAACTAGTTTTGTTTTCAACTCATCTTGTTATTGATATAACAGTAATTAATTAAAGCTGGGCCTACCGCAAATAGTCCGTAGGCTTATTAGTAAAAATTGTATTAAAGTAAGCTAGGCATATCACTAGATTTTGAGCCTACTTATCAATTAAATAAAAAATTTTAGGTAACTGCTAATTAAACCTAGGATACTTTTGCAATAATTCAATTTCTTTATGGCCTACAAGATTATTGACATGCCTAGCTATAAAACATGTGTTTTTTTATGTATTGTACTATAATGAGTGATTACGTCGATTCAGAAATATTTTCCTCTGTAAGCGTGCCTTGAATTTTGTTTGAAACCCCTTGGAAAAAACCTTGAATTGTGCTTGAATTTTTTTTACATGATTGAGTAGCCACCCTGGAAGCACTTTGCATTTGGGAGTTCATAATGGGTGACCAATTATTCACCATCTAGGGTTAATGACTGCCCATTGCATTCTTTTTAGGAGGGATAAGTTGTTCTTTATTCAATTGGAGAAGCAGGTCTTGAATGATTTAGAAACCTGGATTTATCTGTGATAGTAGATCAATATTTAAAATATTTTATTAGTTTGGTAGCTGGCCTATGAAAGCCATACAATATATATACTTAAGTTTGGCTGGTTTAAAATGTTATTAACTTTTTATAACATCTTATTTAATACATTGTTAAATTAATAACAGCTTAGATATTGTTGAATTAATTCGTCGGTGAGTTTCTACAATAATAGGGCACCAACAGGTATTAATGTATACAGGGTGTCCCAAAAGTCGACGTCCAAACTTCACAGACTTATTATATGGATCATTTCCAACAAAAAATGTCCTTTATATATTTATCGTATTGTTAATAGTTACCGAGCTATTGACTTTTTAAATATTCTTTTAAATATGCGTATTGCAACAGAAAAAATCATTTTTATTCAATAAATAATGCACGCAGGGCCTTAAAACTTTTACAATATAATTTTATTAAGTATATTTGTATAATTTTACAGTTTTAGGGCATTTCGGGATGTTAAAAACGTAAATTAATAGTGATTAAACTTTTTTTTAACTTAAAATAAAGTTACTACAACATTTAAACGGTAAATAAAGTTACG
Source organism: Stictocephala bisonia (assembly GCA_035578905.1). Lineage (NCBI taxonomy): Eukaryota > Metazoa > Arthropoda > Insecta > Hemiptera > Membracidae > Stictocephala > Stictocephala bisonia. The sequence continues at coordinate 32,852 of JAQJVL010002374.1, read as the reverse complement.
ACAACATTCAAACGGTGACTGCAAATGTATTTTTACCTTAAGCTAATGTCCAAATATCTTTAAAACTTTATTAATTAATGCAGAATTCAAAAATACTAACACATTGATGAATTCGTTAGTTTCTTTTGAGAATTGGTGTATTTTTCAAAATAAGTACACGTTTTTTGCGGGCTGGCCACTTGTCCACCCTCGCGTTGCGGTGCTTCTACGCGGATGTTTTACGCATGGACAAAGCTAACAAGTCATTTCAAAAAAAAGGCTAGAGCAATAATGTAACTGCTATTGAAACTCACATTTTGTGCTGACGTTATAATTTTATTAAATAAATAATTTTATAAATATCTAGTGTAATACAGTAACATTAAAGTTGATGAATTTTTAAGTAAAATTAATTGTTACAAGCAAACAAAGGAATAAGGAAATAGATTACATAAATTACAGTACCATTTTTTGAAATATACCTATTACAATAAAAGTTAAAAATTCCGACCATCTTCTCTGATACAAAGCTGACAACGACGATAGTTTCTCTTTAGACGAAGAAAGGATTGTTCATTATTCTTAATTGTGTTGGTAACTGTTATTCGTTGTCTCAGTTCATATTGTGTATGGGAATCAGAAGAAATCACCAATTCCTTGTAGTTTCCTCATGAAAATCCTTGGAGTTTAGATCAGGTGATCTGGGCCATTCTATGGTTCCTCATCTTTCGATCCAGCAATTTTGGAATTCGGCATTTAGATAGAGCCTAACTTCATGAGAATAATGGGCTGGAGTGCCATCACATTGAAACCAAATATTTTCACGTATGCCAAATGTAACATCTTCAAGGATTTCTCTAAGGTTGTTTTTGCAGAAAGTTAAAATAATTCGCTCCATTCAGTCTACTTGGCAACTCAAATGGCTCAACTAATTTGCCTTTAACGATACCAGCCCACATGTTTATTCCAAACTAGTGCTGAAAGAGATCATTTCTTATTACTTTAGGGTTTTCATATGACCAATAATGTGTGTTGTGATCATTGTAAATTCTTGTTCTTTTGACAAAACTTTCGTCAGTCCACAAAATGTTATTGAAAACCCCGGGATGAACTTAATTTCTTCTAAGCATCTCTACAAAAGCGTGATCTTCTAGCATGATCTGTGGGTAGAAGAGATTGAACTCGCTGCATATGATAAGGATATAACTGGTAACTTTTAAGGCTCCGGTGAACTGATGAACTTGGTATGGCAGTCTGTCTGGATAAACGGTGGACACTTGTAGTTGGATCTTCTTCTATCATGTTTACAATTATCTCATCATAATTATTGTTAATATGGATTCAGCCTAACCTCTCAGAATTTCCGGGAATCTGACCTTACTGATAAGACCTATGCAGATACACAAATACTATATGATCAGGGAATCGTTCTCTGTTAAGATACCTAACTTTATATTCCCTTACAACAGCACGGGCATTTCCGTTACAAAGACCATACAAAAACACGTCTTTGAAAAATATTCCTCATAGGGGAATACCCTAACAGTGTAAGACATGTCATGATATAAACTGAAAGACTTAAAAAACAAACGTGAAATAAAAAATAGATTATTTCAGCAAACAACACAAAATACTGTTAATGACAATTTTCAACATTGCACTGATTTCAAATCTTCAATGTTTATTAATACCCCATCTGGTCAACAAAAAAACATCTACTCCAACAACAACAGCTGATTTGTTTCGTGTGTTATTAACAGCTGATTTGTAGGGTACTGATATTAGTGGGATTATTTGTAATGTACTGCAGGAGACTAAACAAGTGTAATAAATCAATGTAAAGGGTTTAACAATTATTTACTTAATAAAATTATAACGCCATCACAAAATGTGAGTTTCAATAGCAGTTACATTATTGCTCTAGCCTTTTTGAAATGACTTGTTAGCTTTGTCCATGCGTAAAACTTCCGCGTAGAAGCGCCGCAACGCGAGGGTGTTCAAGTGGCCAGCCCGCAAAAACGTGTACTTATTTTGAAAAATACACCGATTCTCAAAAGAAGCTAACAAATTTGTTAATGTGTTAGTATTTTTGAATTCTGCATTAATTAGTGAAGTTTTTAAGATATTTGGGCATTAGCTTAGGGTAAAAATACATTTGCAGTCACCGTTTGAATGTAGTAGTAACTTTATTTTAAGTTAAAAAAAATGTAAACACTATTAATTTATGTTTTTAACATCCCGAAATGCCTTAAAACTGTATAATTATGCAAATATACTGATTAAAATAATATTGTAATAGTTTTAAGGCCCTGCATGCATTATTTATTGAATAAAAATGATTTTTCTGTTGCAATACGCATATTTAAAAAGTCAATAGCTCGGTAACTATTAACAATACGATAAATATATTAAGGACATTTTTTGTTGGAAATGATCCATATAATAAGTCTGTGAAGTTTGGACGTCGACTTTTGGGATACCTTGTAAGTCTTAAGTATTTATATATGCTTGTTCATCGTTTCATTCTTGATTTTAAGAATAAATTACACCTCTCAATCAGTGTTCATTGTGTTACCAGAATGACTGAAGAATATTTTTATTTCATGCAATTTCTTTAGCAAAATATTTAAGCTTGTTTGTATGATAAAAACAGGCTTAAAAAGTGTTGTCTGAATGATGACATTTAAAGGCCGAGGATTTGATCAGTGTTAAAGTGGTTGAGTTCTGTTGGACTCCCATTCCTCCACTGTAGATGATCAGACCTAAGAAGCGACTTGAGTAGTATCTGACAGACAACCTCAAATTTAATTAACAAGGATTTAACATATATTACAAAACATTTTTTGCTGTTTGGTTATTTTAAAAACATATTTCATGTATCATCTAATTTGTACATAAGTATAAGCAAAGAAGCTTGAAAGTTTGATAATTGTAACATTTTTGCTTAATAAAACTGATTCTAAAATGTAATAGCTAAACTTAACTGTGGAATCTTACTGTGTGTTGGTGAAACAGGAATATCTTTATTACTAAGCCTATGCAATACCCAGGCCGTCGTGCTGTACCGCCTTTTGAGTGTTAAAGATCAAGGATGATAAGCCAAATAGGGGAAGAGTGCACCTTGTGACCCATCCTCATAAAACATTAACTGGGCCTATCGAGGGTGGGTACGAAGGCACAGTACTCAGGCGAATACAACAAAAACACAAGTTACAGCCAAAAATGCAATTTATTAAAAAGATAAATTTTAAAATAAAGGCTGTTAAAAAATATAAATTGAAAAATTAGGCTGTTGCCATACTTAACACTTGACTTGACATCTGTACTCTGACAGTATGGTTTTTACGTATTGTAATTGTGACAATTATACCATCATGATACACCTTTACAAGATATTTTTTAAACAGCTGTAGGATGAAAAAAATATAGAATAATCGATTAATATTTCATATAGATGTATTCATTACAATCTTTAAGTTGAATTTGAAGCATGTAGTTTTAATCTAACCTTACAAATAATTCAGTGAATAAAACGTTTGTCCGCAGTATTTTCCTATTGACATCATTTGGCAACAAATTGACATCATTGAGTGAAACAAAACAAAAATTTGCTACATTCAGATATTTGTTTTAGAAGAACTATTAGTTGTAGGTAATTTTTGTTTGTACCAATTGAAAGATCATCTTTTGGAGAATAATGTACAAGGGTCATTTTTAAAGTAAAACCCGATTGTGCATCGTACCCGCGCCTCCGGTCACGTAACATCCATTAAGGTCAGCTGTTACTGGCCTGTCTCCGTCAACGCCGCCATTAAAATTCACGTCTCTGCCGATGTTGGTTGTGTGGTTATACTGCTTTGTTTGACGCCATGTCAATGAATAATTACGCTGCCTGTGAAGTACGCTCAGTTATTCGGTTTTTAAACGCAAAACATGTTTGTCCTGCTGAAATTCACCGACAGCTTCTTAAAGTTTATGGTGAGAGTGTTGTGAATGATGGAAATGTGCGTAAATGTTGTAAGCCTTTTAATGAAGGAAGGACAAGTGTTCATGACGAAGACGCCCTGGACGGCCTACTGTCATCAATGAAGAGTTGGCACAAAACGTTGATGATGAAATTCGCCAAAATCGGCTCTTTACTATTAATGAACTTACTCAGAAATTTCCCCGTTTCAAGATCAGTAGTTTTCAACATTGTTACTGACAAACTGCATTCCAAAAAATGTGTGGGAGATGGGTGCCAAAAATGTTGACACAAGAGCACAAATCAAAGTGTGTGGCACATTCTTTGTCCTTTTTGGAGCGCTATTACAGTGATGAAGATGAGTTCTAAGTCACATTGTGCCCAGTGATGAGACATGGGTTGCATACTATACTCTAGAGACGAAATGCCAATCCAGTGAATGGCATCATTCAAACTCCCCGACGAAACCAAGAAAATTCAAGCAAGAACCTTCAACAAGAAAAATCATGGCCACGGTTTTTTTTGGAACCGAAAGGATATTTTTCTAGACTTCCTGCCACGAGGAATGACAATAATTGCTGAAAGATACTGCAAAACATTATTGAAGCTTAGGCGCGCTATTCAAAACCGCCAGCTGGGCCTGCTCCCTAGCATCGTTATTCTGCTTCATGACGATGCTCGGCCCCACGTTGCAGCAAGAACAGACGCAACTGGACCAGTTTCGTTGGGAAATACTAGATCATCCACCATACAGTCCTGACTTAACAGCATAGGATTTTCTTCTTTTTCCAAAACTTCTAGAATTTTTTGGTGGAAAGCACTTGGAAAATGATAACATGTTGAAAGAAACAGTTTCAAACTGGTTTAACAGTCAGACAGGAAAGTTCTTTGATAATGGGATCCAAAAGCTGGTTCCACAACTTCAAAAGTGTGTCAATGTTAATGGTGACTACATAGAAAAGTAAAAATATGTTCATATTTTAGTTTGTGATATCATTTTTATCCATAAATAAAGTTTATCTTACGCTCTTAGATAACAGTTTTTACTTTATAAAAATGACCCTTGTAACATTTAGTTTCATTCCGATTTCAATTTGTTTCATTAAACTGAATTTTTTTCTTTTACTTGTTTAGGGATTTCTATAATGATAAAACTGTACCATAAAATAGTACCATCAGATTAAAGCTTATATTTAATTTTAAATGATTTTTATGACAGATAATGTTATATTCTGATTCTAGATGCCATTTACAATATATATCAGTGTCATTGGTATTTATCAGGAACGTATTTAGAAATTTTTTATATTTTATTGAAAATGTCAGTGTGCATCGCCATTTCATTCGTAAGTTGTCGTTCTTCTGCCATTATGCAGAGCGGTACAACTTTTGACACGCTGTTTGTTTGTTTTTGTTTTGTTTTAAACGTTTTAATGGTTAGTTTTTCGTGTACTTAATGAGATACTGTGATCATAGCTCGTTTATACCTTGGCTATAGGGATTTTATAACTAATAATAAATATAATTAGTTTATTTCCATAAATAATACTGTGTGTAGTGTATATCATTTGTAATTTATTTATAAAATATATTTTTTGATTATTTTACAATTGCAAGTGTATTTAAAGTATATGTGTTTCTAATAATCCACTACACTAATAATAAATACATGTAAAAATAAAAGGCAATTGTATTGAAGGCAAGCGATCTTATAATACATTTCCACGTTGTAATTTAAAAAAATTAATTTAAGGAATTCGGACAGCCTGTTTGAATTCCTTAAAGTTTGTTCGGATAATCCGAAAATTACCCTAACTAATCATTCAAAGCATTCCTACAACTCTTAGAACTGTTTAACTTAGTCATTATGGGGCTTGGATGAGTCAATGAGTTGACTTTACATTGCTGCACCTGTCTGTCACCCTATCACTCATCCTCCCGTCTCAGATTGATGGTACAAATCAAGGTATCTAGAAATGAACACGTAACGTATGAAGGGCGTAACCCCTTACATCACATGAGCGAAGTGGATCAACAAATAAACTCAAAAATACTTGTTCTAATTCTTTGGTTACAATTCTAGCTGATTACTGGTGAATCGCTTGCCTACTACTTAGCTTAAAGCTTCCATGTGATTGGTAGCTATATTTACCAATATTAAATAGAATAATGAAATCAGCTGATTTTTCCGGTAACGTCACAGTCTACTGCACAGCCTCGCCATGATACGTACCATCTGTTCTAGTTACCGTGCTACTGATGCAATGCATAAACAGGGCCATTGTTTAAGTTTAATTGTAAACCCACTGAACAGTTCATTGCATTTTTTATTCAGTGTATTCGTGTTAAGTGTGCAATACTGTTGTTTTCGTATTATTTTAACCTTACATTAGGCTACTTTATCGAATTCGGTGTTTGATTTGTTATTTAAATAGTTTTACTCTGAAATGTAGTTTGGTTTTTGATAGGTCTTTGCAACTGGTCTTGTGTTGGAGTGTGGTATGAGAGAGTTAATGAATCCTACACTATTCAATTTTCAGATTATACTTCACACTGTATAATAAACATGGTTTCAAGTTCTTCGTCTTCAATTTGTTTATTTATTTTATTTCCAGTTTCCATTGGTTCGGATTGGTGGGATTCAGATTTGTGGGTTTTTACTGTATTATCATCAATATATACAATTTTATTTTTTTCAAAATTACAATTTTACTTCTGGAAGACTAAACAAAATTTGTAGGGAGTTCAAAAACTGGTTTTCTGGTAGAAAATTGAATTGTAAACGTTTTGTATATCACGAAACTTGTATATAAAAAGTTCCCTTTTTTCTCAAAGTAGAAAACTTAAATTTTATTTATCAAAATATTGTTTAAATATTTTACTTGAAAGGTGTATTGTAAAGCAATAAATCAAGTTTGAAAATAATATGTTCATACAGAAAATTTTTATTCCTGAATAAAACAAAATGCTATACATAAGGGCATTTAAATTAAGGAGTGTTGTAAAAATGTTCAGTTCTAGTTTGATGTCAAATGCAACTAAAAGTGCTTGTCAATAGAGAAATAACACTCAACAAATAAATAAATACATAACCACAAAATAATAAAACGGTAAAGTTAAATTTTATAGGCATCTTACAGTATGGGGCCTTGGGAACGCAAAAGTTATAACAAGGTTAGGCCGATTTGGAAAAGCTACTAAAATATAAAACAAAAGGTTTAAGGTAATAATTTCACCCAATCCTGCGAGCCAGGCAGGGCAGCTCCTAATTGGAAGAAATATAATATTAAGCTCCCGAGAACCCCGTTGACAGAGAAAAAGACTGACTATCCCAACCAACAAAAGTTAAATTAAAAAATCAAACTGTTCTATCCTATAATTTCCCAGAAAACCCACCCATAAACAAAAGTTCACTTTGAACAACTGTCCCACCCAGTTAGACAAAAAACTCCACTGTAGCACTTCTTGAAATTTAGTTCATTCGGAGGCAAAAAAAGAGACAGATAGTACAAATTTCCACTTGTATGCCGAATACAAGTCCTGGAGGAAGCTGTTTCACAGTGGGGAAGGGGGAAGTAGGTGGCTGTCCCCTCTGGGCTGCACAGAAGAAAGACAGGCACAGTTCGAAAGTCCTGCAACTGTGCCTCCAGGCACCATCAAACAGAAGAGTGCAAGCAGGTGACCATCCATCTCCCTCCGGAATAGAATAGAATATACTTTTATGTTGTAAGGCAACTACAGCATTGACAATAAAGGAATGCTAGAGCCGAAAACCAATAATTTTCTTAGCCGGACATAGCTGATGTGATGGCTGATTGGGAAATGAAAATGAGAAGACGGACGAACAGGAAAGATGGCTGGGAAGAAGGGATGAAACGCACAGAGACACAAAAAACCAACATAGAGGAAGGCGTGGTTATCCCAGAAACGATTTGAAAAATTATGCCACGGCACAACCTGCACGTGACATTTTTTTTTAATTTCACATAATTGTTGAGTTTAAAAAAAGGAACTGCTTAGCACGCTGTGCTGCTTTGTGGTGGCTCATGGGAACACAGAATGCCCACCTTTCTCTGTTCAGAATGGAAGTGGTTAAGACTCCAAAATTTTTTTATACTTAATAATTTGTGTACTATGTACACAAACTAAACTTCTAAACCGTTTTGGAAAACGACTAGAATTTAGAATATATTTTTTTATTGGTTATTTCCACCATTAAATTTTACGTAATATAATATTGTGTTAAAAAATAATGAGTACTAGTTTATCCTATGGCCTACTTCCAAGTGGTGCTATTACAAACTGACCCTGAAAGGTATTTAGGTAAACATTTAATAAATTTTAAGTTTATACGAAAAATTGTGAATCTGAAAAGATGTCTACATTTGTAGAATTACAAGATTTGTATTTCGTATTTGTATATCGTAAAAAATTGTACGTGTGACATATAATTTTCTACGAAATAATACGGTCATTTTATTATTTTTAATTAGAACAAGAATAATAATTCAGAAATACAATTTACTAATAACAATTTTATCACAATCGTAAGCTTAATTAGTTACGCTATTAAGCTAATTAATAGCTGGTAGCGAAGTGCTGTAATTCAGCTACTTGAAGCCAAAGTAATGTAGAGATTGGAAACAACAAGTTTGTTACCTAATCCTTTTAATATTAATATGGTGTCGCTTAGACCTGTAGGCCTATGCATCAGTTGGTACATATAGCCAGCCCTACTTTAATTAAAACAAATTTAGCCTGCCCACATTTACCATTCCTCTGTGTTACAGATAGTGGTGGGATCGTAGCTGTTTCTCCGCTCATTCCCTCTGCTCTATCGACTCGGGCTCCTCCTTGAGTCACTGTGCCTACTTGGACATTTATTACAATTGGAGAGTGTTGTTTTCGGCTTGACAGACAAAAATTTGGATCGTCTACATTTCCTTTTCCTACAAGAGAAAATGACAACATTGTTTTATATTTATATATTATTTTATATGAATACCAATAAATAGTATAAACGGATACAGTTATCACTCATGTAAATTATTGACAGTTATGTTTTCAATAATAAAAAAAATTGTTATTAATTTGTGAAAAAGTGGATGAATTTTACCATATTTCTGTGAATTTTATTTTCTAATAAAATCAAACCGTTAGTCTTATTTCCTAAGTGAACAAATCCTTGAGTCCTAATAGAACGTGTCTTTGAAGTAGTGATGAGTGTTGTTGCAAAGTGCCGAAGACGGATACGGAGAAGTGTCGTGTCCTAGGGTTCGTGTATCGGGGCTCGTAATACCACTCACTGGATGTGTGAATAATCAGTTTATAAAAACACTTATGACCTCATAAAGGATATGATTTGTAATGTATGTATAATTACCATAATAAATATTTTATCGTTATATTTTAGTCAATAGTTGATTGGTTTGTTGCAGGCTGTTTTTTGAGGATTGTCCATTTAAAGGTTCTTGGACAATCCTTCCAAAGATCGGGTCTTTAATGGTAAATTAATACCATCAAGGAGATGTACATTTGTAACATCTTTTTTGTATGAGAAGTTGCTCTGTTATTTGTAAATATTAAGTATGTTTTACAGTATTTTTATCAAAACAATTGTTGGGTTATTGAATAAACCTTCTATCATGATGCATAAAATTTCAATCTTCATTGAAGATTAAATGCTATCACGTTTTTGTTGGTTAGATATACCTCAAATTGTATTTACCTATCCAGCGATAAAAAAGAAGAATGTATAAAGAAATAAGATTTTAAATCAATCAATTAAAATGTACAAAATTTATTATTACAAAATAACATATAGTTATATTTTTTAATAATGCCTGTTTGTTTGACATTGATGGTTGTTCCAGAATTATCACTTCTTTTTATGACTGGTTACCACTGTTTCCTCTTACTTTTCTGATTGGCTGATCTGCCGTATTTATTTTTTAAGATTATACTGTACAAGCTACAATATGTCACTGGTAGTACATTGATATACATGGTGGAGACTGCATGTGCCAGTGAACTCTCACTTTTTACGATAATAGTACTGTTGTCTGTCAAGGTTGTGTGAGTGTAAATGAGGTCCGATTTCATTTCTTTTCAGTAAACTGTCATGCTGTAGTTGTCTACCTATAGCTCATGTATCATTTGGGTATGGGTTTTGTTTGCAGTCATAACAATTATAATGAAGTGTTGCTTTTAACTATCTGATTTTAAATACACTATTTTATTTTAACACTGACAATGTAATTGCATTGATGTAGGCTGTTTTGAATTTAAATTAAGTGTTTTGATATCTTCCATTATACAGATACTATTCTCCTCTCCTCCCATTCTTTTTACATGTCCAAATGCTTACCATTCTAATATAATGTTCATAATCTACATTCTCCACTGGTCTGGTTATGTACAAACCGGAAACTATCCTAATAGTACTATCGATAGCCAAAACAAAATTTGAAAAATGAAACATGCAAATGGATGCACTGAAACTACATAATTACCGGATATTTTAATAAATATGACAAATTACTTCTATGCCTACAAACATAATTTGTAAAAATTTATGAAGTAATTGAAAAGAAAGTAGGAAGATTGTCCTCACAAAATACTTTGTATCGCCAATGGCAAATTGAAGCTTGTGTAATTATATATACACGATGATCTATACCCCCCTCAAACATAATGAAAACACATTATTCTTAACATCTAGAACTTTTGGTCTGTTGGATTTTAAAACAAAAGGAATACTTAATTTGGTTTAATAAAACTTGTTTAGTAGTCTATTATTTATAATCTATATAAGAATTATTGTGTTTCTCCCTGTATAGGAGAGAATATTAGTGTATTGGGGACAAGGTGGGGAGTGTGGGTGAAAAGTAGGGAAGGGGTGGGATGGCAGAGAAAGTTCAAGTAAGGGTTGGGAGACAGTAGTCAAGGCACTACTTAACTAATGGAGGCTATGATTTGCTCACTTATTTTACTAAAGATAACAAAGATTGCATACTAAGGAAAGAACTAATAGAATCGTAATTTTTACACTTTTTATAAAGATTGGACAAATCAATTTTGTGATAGATGCTGAACTAAATAGGTTTCAACATTAGTTATGAGTAAGGGAATGTAAGAGAAATCATTACCAATAATTAAAGGTTAGTGTTTGTGTACCCAAACTGAAAATCATAAACCGAATTGCCTTTATTTGGAATGCTTAGTTGATTTTTCAATAGTTATGTATATTATTGATGGATGCAAATTTAGTATTGTTCAAATAAATAATTGCAATCAGATGTTTGCAATTCTGAAAATTATGTACCTGTGAGTATTTCTGCTATGAAAGTAATAAATTATGATGTAAGAAAACTTGTTTAAAAAAATGTTTGAATATGACAAGGTGATATCATAAGTTGGTTTGAAACTATTAATAGTATTTGTTAATTTTCACGGGACAAATGAAGGATGCTGAATGTTGATTTCATTGGCAAATAACGGTTAAATGTAAACAGACCAACCCATTATATTTAATTGATAAACAGAATGGCACATACAAATCTGGAAATTTATTTAACCCATTAAGTTAAATACAAGGCAAACGCAGCGCAACGACAATGCTGTTTGTGTAGAATGCAACATTAATTTCCCCAGTCTGTGTTTGAGGATTCTTTATGTCCAAGATTTAAAATCTCATTGTGTGAGATATTTATTTCTTAAACAGAATTTATGTTGTTTGTTTTATGTCAAAAGCTGGTAACTTAGTTGTACACAGTTGTTTAAGCCTGGTTATAAATTAAACCATAGATAACGTCTTAAAATCTAAAGTCATCCATTCTTTTTACACTTGTATATTGAATCCTATTATGTTTGGAGATGTATTTTACTGAAATTTGATTCGGTTGAGCATTACAAATTAAATTTTATTAATAAGCTAAAAGTTAGTTTCCTGGACAGTGATATTAAAGTAGAGATTATATACTTTAGTCAAAATGGCACATTGTATGATGTATTGAATACCATGTTTATTATTTATCCATAGCTTTGTTTTTTAGGGTATTTTGTTAAATTTGCAAACTCAGCGATATTAAAAACAGGCAAATATTAAAATGGAAATTAAGTTTAAAATATCACTTTGAATATAACTAATTGTGGTCACATTTATTATTAATTATTTCAGGCAAAAAATGTTACTTCATATTAGAATGTTCTAATACTCAATGAAACTTCCAATGTCAATTGCGCCAAAGGACTATATGTTACAATGTTATAGTCCTTTGATGCATTCCATTACAGAAGCTTTGGAGAATCACTACTTAAGCTTAAGAAGTAGAAGTATTTCGTTATTCATGCAGGTAGTAGTACACTTGCATACAGGTAGTATGCAGGTAGTACACTTGCATATAGATATTGTAGGAACAACAATTTTATAGCATCAACTATAACACGTTTGATTTTTATGAACATGATTTTTCAACTTTTTTTTCAGAAATTCAAATCTACATTAATACGATTACTAAATTAATACATTAAAAAATACTAGAGAAGTCTCAGGTGTCCATGTTGGGTGGTAGTCATTGTGCGGATGTTGTGTGAGGGAGATAACTGAGTATCAGGCTTGTCAATTAGCTGAAAAACAGATCAGCACTACGTGGTTCGGATTCCACGTAAAGCTGTAGGTCCCTAAGGTGCCCTGGCTGCTGGGCTATCAATAAATTGCCATTTCTGAGGAACAGTTGAACTCAGTTAGTAACCAGACTACACTCATCAACACTCATCTAACCTTTCATATTCGCCTTAAAATACCAACAACGTTGTGTCGGCCTCTCATATGTAAGAATACATGTTTAATTCCATAAGTGAATCGGTCCCCACAAAATTTCTCTAGCTAGGAAACAATATGATTGCTGATTATAGTCTGTGCATCGAGAGTCTGAAGTGAAGCGCCGCCTCCTACTAAATTTACGGCCTCGGCAGGCTGTATCACATGCGGACCTTGCAAGCGTAACGGCTCTACTGCCGGCAAATTAGCAGCCGGATCAACACCTCAAGAACATACAGTTAGAGTTAGGATATAATTTTGATATTTAGAGGTAATTAATTTTTTAATGAAAACTTTTTAAATTTTTTGGTCAGGTGATTTTTGTCTATAAGAAAGTTATTTTAAAATAAATAAATAAATAAATTTTATTTTGTTTTTCACATTTTCTCTTTAAACGCTTAGTTTAGCCTTTTATATAGTTTCTATATTTGCTCGTGCCGATTCCCACCTGGTAATTAATTCAATGGAAATTCGTTAAACCTTTTAATTAGTACCGGTATGTTTAAATAATCAACTATCCTACATCTAATTGTATCTTTTATATGCACTAAAACAAATATAAAAAGCGTGTTTAGCCCTCATTGTTTTTAAAATTAGCATACTTAATTATGTACAGTTACAAAATCGTGATATATTATTCCTATTTACAGAAAGTATGAATTAACACAACATTAAATAAATCTATGAACAGTTTATCAATAATGTGTTATACATACAGTAGTTAAATATTTGTATGACTATATAAATTATTGGCTGGTGGAATGTTAGTGAAAAGCCCCTGAAGGACGTCAACCTCCGCCACCATCTCAGGGGTCACTCTTTTTAGGGAAGAGGCTCCCACAGGCCTAGGCCATATAAACCTGTGGTACGGAAAAACCCGGTTGGTGACCTGATTAGCTTCAATCGCTGTGTAACAGTTCTTCGGCTAAATCGGATTCAGTTTCACTACTGTCACCTTCTTGGACATTGATTATAAATGTCCTTTCTTCCATATCTTCTACGATACCATCCAACTCCCACATTTTTTCTTCTTCTTTTTTTACATGTCCAATGCACTTACTCAGTCTTCCTTGGAAACTTGTTTTAACCCTTCTTCGAATAGCGGCTTTAAGTCTTTAATCTTGAACGAAACGTTGTTCGACGCAACATGACCCTTTACTTGAGCCCAAATCAATTCGATTGGATTGAGTTGGCAATGGTAGGGAGGAAGCCGTAAAACAGTTTTACCGTGAAGTTTCGCCTCTTCATCGATTATGTAGCTGTCATATTTTCCTCTCTCTTGGTTTGCTATTTGAAGGAGCTCTTTTTTCAACATAGTCGTATCTGTAATTATTCCTTTTGTTGCAAGCCATTCTACTATCTGTTTTTTGTTCCATGACTTAGTTGGTAGTTTTTCAACTTTTGTTGAATGATATGAAGCGTTATCTAAAACTATTACTGCATTTTCCTTCAAAAGGGGTAGCACGCGCTGAAAATAGCTTAAGAAAACATCACCATTCATTTCTTCGTGGTAATCTTGGGTGGACTTCGATTGAAAGATTAAACCCCCGTTTTCCACGAATCCATCTTCACTGCCGATGTGTGACACGATGAGGCGTTTTCCTTTCCCAGTAGGTGTTTTTAAGCCTGTAGAAAGACTGTTTAGAAATGCATCCTTTCTACTTTTTACTTCGGTGTCCACCCAAACGTTCTTCCGTACGTGTCCCTCGTTAACCCAGGTCTCGTCTTGATAGTAAATCGGCCTTCCTTCTTGACGATATTTTTTAATCTTTTGTAAATAATCCCGTCGCCACAATATGATGTCTTCTCTATCTATGAGGAAAGCACTTCTTCCTCTAGTGGAAAACTTAAATCCAAGTCGCTTCAGAATTTTGAACAGAGTTGTCCTTTTGAAGTTCGGTAACTGGGCATCTTCGTTGATGGCGTCCAAAACTTTGTTCAAGGTCGGTGGAATATTTTTGAAAAAAATTCATGCACTTTTCTTCTGATTGCACACCTTGTCATATCGTCTATTTTCGATAAAGCATCTGGTCTCTGCTTTTTGTTTAAAGGGGATTTGAGTCCTAACTCTCGATTACGTTTGTAAGCGGAAATTATACCGTTAACACTAGTTTTCCCGACTCCAACCATACTTGCCACCTTCTGTATAGCACTGTCTTTCAAAATTCCTGGATTTTCATCCAATACTGTCTTGTAAACGTTTATTACACACTGTTTTTTACCACTATGTATTGTTTGTCCACTTTTATTTTTTCTCACTGGAGATAAAACATCCATCCTAATGCCTAATTTACACTGTCCACCACTTCTAAAATAAATACTAAAATCACTAGAATATGATAAACAAATAAACTAAAAATCTACACTTAATAATAAACGTTATTTTAAGCCACTTAATACACAGCGTTTTAATGTTACGGTACGACAGCTGACAGACCACTGAGCCACTGAGCGCATAAGGGTTGGACGGGGGACATGTGAAGAGAAAGTTGTTTCAGGGGAACTGTGAATCATCCCCCGAGTCACACGCCGTACACGTGACAATCTCTACCCTCATTGGCCCCAACCCGCCGCGCGCGCCATCGTCAGGCGGTGCTCTACTTCAGACTCTCGATGAACAGAGTATAGATTGATTTTAAATCTTAAGTACCAAGGATGGTTAAAATATCAGAAACATAAAAAATTATGTGCGTTGCGCCCCACTGGCCCTAAAAGATCAAATGTATATCACTACAGTGTTATTCATACACACAACAGCTGTTGTAAAGATGAAGTATTTTTAGTGTGGATTTATTCTTTATTTCTCTCTTTAAATACAGAGCTGTACATGAGAAAAGTCATTAAAAACCTTTTATTTTGCATTCCAAACAAAAAGCTATAAACCAAAACCAATACCAAGTATTTGATTTGTTGCATTTAATTGTGCTTTAATACTGGTTACCTACTAATGTTTATGTAATCATAGATCAAGGCTGAGGCATGACTGGGGTGCATGTAGAGTTGTTACGCCAAGTGTGCAGGGGTGAGCCCAGTAAATCAAATGGTTATTACAAAATTAAATAACATCATAACTTCTAACAAACCAAGCGCTGGACCAAGAAGTTAAAAGTAATTTTTATAAGTGGAGTGTTATGTCATGAGCAAAATTACCTCAGAAGAAACCTTAACAAACACAATAATTAAGAAAACTTGGACACAACACATTACATGATGGTGTTTGTGGATATTTATTTTCAAGTTTGTTTGCTTATGTCCTATCTAATTTACTGTATTATTATTATTTCCTGACTTAGTGCCCTATAACCTAACCTCAAAATAGTTGAAAATAAACAATGCAGATTACAAAGCAATCAATTATCAAATCATTTAGAATCGAATCTAGGAAAAGAAGCAAAATTCTTGTTAACAATTATTTGTTACATTAAATTAAACTTTTTTAACTTGTTGAAAATTGTACTTCGTGTCGTGTATTTAATTATAAAGGAATAATAGGACGAGATTGAAACATGTTTGTATAATATATGTTATATTTTTAACTATATAAAGGACTGTTGGACAGCTGAGTACGAGAGCATGTTAACTAATTTTATAAACTGCAGATATTGGAAGAACATGTCAGTTTGTACTTTATTGCTGGTATGCCTAACATTAAATGTGTATGTTAGCACTGTAATTTAAGACAATTTGTTATATAATGTTAATCCCATTATGTACAAACGATGGTACTCTGCTACTTCAATTTTCATACTCGGCAGAAAATGTTAGTGCTAGATTGTATTCAATTAATTTGATTATGCTAGGATATCACTTATGTAATCAAATTAACCGTTATTAGGAATTATGTACAATAAAAATTAATCTAATAATTTGTCAAATGTACAGTTGAATGTAATTCATTACCTTTATATTAAATTTTGTACATTTAATTTCAAGTGTTTGTGAAGGAACTTGAACAAAATTAATAACTGTAATATTGTTTTTATATTGATAATTCTGAATTTATTTATTTGTAAAGAAACCTCAATTTGTAATTTGGCTTTAGTTTCTATTTCGATACTGGCATAATAAATGTAAATAAATTAGGAAATTATTAATTCGATTGTTTGTTTTCATTTAACTCTCTCATGAAGTGCTTTATTCATTCACTTAAGCGTTATCAGTAGTGTGATAACTCCTGAAAAAAGATAAGTCCACAAAAACCAAAACAACATTATTATACCAATATTACAAAATGTTTTATTCTGATGGCACATTAGGGGAGAGTGGAATGTTACAAAGAATGGAGCATTGTCACCTCTGATTTGGACATTTGCACTACTGTAAAGTAACAAATTACAGAAACTTTGTAAAGTGTATGCAATAGTATGTGGTAAAGTTTAAATTGAATAAAAAGCCAAGACAACTCTTCTTATTCTTTTTAGGTGGTCAGGCATTTTGAAACCCATTGGTAGGATCCTTTGGTATACTACTTAAGAACTTGGTCTCGGAAGAAAGTTGAGGATATGCAGATTTATTCGTGGAAATTTCCAACAGAGAAAACTTTTAGAAAGCTGTTTCTGCAGGTGCCCCTGGGGATTCCTTCACCATAAACGTGATATAAAGTTTAACTGACGATACTAGTTGCACAGTGCTGTAACCAAGCTACTTGATGACAAGGTGTTGTGGAGATTGTAGGTGATAGGTTCTGTGCTTGGTTCTCTTAATACCATCACTCAATGGTTGCCATCGACAAGGACACAACCTTGTCTGTGTTGGGCGGTAGACAAGGTCCATATGTTGTGTAGAGAAGTGTTAATTATCAGGCTTGTTAATTAGCAGAAAATCAGATAAACACTACGTGGTTTAGATTGATAAAGCTGTAGGTCCCTAAGTTTTCCTGGCTATTCGGCTATCAATAAACTGCTCTTTGTTAGGAATAGTCGACCTTGTTAACAATTACTACATTCATTCGTCTTTTCTTACTCGCTGATATGTCAATGATCAGTGTCTTAATAATGAACAACCAACAATTGCAATGGCTAAATATACTTCTATGCAGTGAGATGGATACTTTCAAAGCTATTATCAATTATTTGCTCATCAGTAGTTCTTAAATATATCTAGTAACCGTTTTGGTAGTTTTTAGCTGCTACAATAAATCGTATAAAGTGGCGCCATAGAATACAGCAGGCATGCAATCAGTCTGGAACTGTTGTTCATTGCTATGTAATGTAAATTCCTAAGGTGTCAATCAGGACGTTTGGTAAACGTAAGATGTTTATATTTAGCTCAGTATTGACTGATATGCAGACCGGTAGCATTGTCTGTTTGTCCCCCTACACCCTATTTCACTTGTGGTAGCATTTTTTTTAAGATTTTAAATTGGGTATGTGTATACTTAGGTATTTCACTATTGCAACACTAAATATGGTGACTTCTTATAGCTGGCTGTATCGATCATTTTTATATTTTGCATTCAGATGGGAGGTAGGGTCCTTTTAATACAATATTTAGGGTGGATGTGAGAGGCTGATGTAGGTTTTGGTGCTGTTGTGTTTGAGTATTCTAGTTCTATAATGGTGAAAGGTGTCTGAGAGAGTAAACAAGCTGACGACTATCAGCATTGACTACAGAAACAAAAAGACTGTCTGCTCATATGGGTTAAATAAAGCCAGTTTGTTCTGTGAAGTTAATGTTCTATTATCAACTTGATTTTCATCCCTCTCTGCAGTACATCGTGAAATGACTTAAAGCTGAGGTACGTAAAGAGAACAGTACGCCAAACTGTTCTCTGAGCTCTTTCATCGTTAAATAACAGTACAGGTGCCTTTGTACAACAAATACATGCCTTGGACAGTGTCTGTTTTGTCAATGCTCTAAGTCTGCCAAAAATGCAAAAGTCTTCTCTTCACATCTAAAAATTTTGTTACAATCTGAAATTGATAGAGCTGAGCAGATGGCAGTTTATCAAAGTAAAGTTCACTTTATACCTCATTGACAAATCTTCATGTTGAAGATCAGCGATAATACAAAAAAATCAATACAATACGAAATTTCCTTTATTTATAATTAGTACAATAAGTACACGAATAGAGTAAAAAACGATAGCAATAATGAACATATACAATGCAATCAAAACCATTCCAGAAAAAAAATGTTTGATTTAAAATACATTAAGTGAACAAAAAAAGTAGTGTTTTGCTTGAAAAATAATTAACTTAAGTCATTGAGAAAAATAATAGCTAAGATTATGATTTTAGCAATTCAATCGAAAAACTCATCAATGGGATATAGAGCCATCTCAACCTCTCTACGTGTGTGGGACGGCGAATGGGCCAGAACCTCTGCACGTGAGTGGGAGGGCGGGTGGACCAGTACCTCTGTATGTGAGTGGGAGGGTGGGTGGACCAGTACCTCTGTACGTGAGTGGGAGGGCGAGTGGACCAGTACCTCTGTACGTGTGTGGGAGGGCGTGTGGACCAGTACCTCTGTACGTGTGCGGGAGGGCGTGTGGGAGAGGTACTAGCTTCAGTCAACAAGATACTTAAGTAATCCATTTTTAAATTTAGTGCTTTTTTTCATTCTTAATACAATCAGGAAGTGCTCTTAAAAACTTTATACCAATACCATGGATTGTTACAAAAATCTAGGTTATGATGAGTGGTGCTGATAAATTTTTGATTTCTAGTATTACAGTATATGAATGTGTCATATTACTTTGATTTGCAAGTTGACACTTTTTGACATACATTATTGTTTCGTTTACATATTGGCTAAAAACAGTTAATATTCCTAGAACAGAGAATGCATTTTTTACACCATCATTCCATTTCAATCCTAAAATAATTCTCACTGCTTGCTTTTGTATCCTTAATATTCTTTTAAAGTTATTCTGTGATGTTGATCCATAAATTAATATGCCAAAGTGAATATGTGAACGAATTAAAAAAAAAAAATAGTACTTAGAGTTTTCAAATTACAGATTTTAACCATTCTTTTTAGTACAAATAAACCTGAAGAGACTTTGCCAATAATGTAGTTGACATGGTCTGATCAATCTAAATTTTTATCTACTATTAAACCGAGAACCTTGGTATTTTTTACACAATCCAATTGATCATTTTCTAAACTAACTGTTAAAGCTGACTGTATTTTATATTGTTTGGTGGAGAATTGCATTAATTTAGTTTTTTTAAGATTAACCAAAAGGTTATTGTTTCCAAAATGTATTGTTTCAAGGATTAACAACACTAGAGTAGAAGAAGAAGCCCAACCTAATAAACTAAAGGTTCCGAGTTTGATCCCAATCCGAGTCATACAATTTTGCAAAGGATCAGCTTATGACCATCGGCTGTTCATTTGTCATTTGGCCTACACTCAATGTCATAACCATTGTGATGTCATTGGCTATGTAATTTTTATCATAACCAATTAATGACACTTCTTAAGGAATAGTCAGCCTTAGTTTGTAAGAATAACTACATTGGCTCATTACACACACTTATCACACTTTTTTTTAAATTCATGTTCGCCCATATTTTGACAATCGATCTTAAGTAATTATATCCAAAATAAATATAATTTGGATAAATTATTTAGTGTCTAATATTTATCCCACTCATCCCAGAGTCTCTCTCTCTCTCTCACACACTCATCTGAAGAAAATGCCAGTGGCATTGAAAATTTGTGAGATTATGTGTTTATTTTGTGTATGTTACTACTACTCTGGTGTCAGTGAACTTGTCTTCTAAGGTAAGGTTGGTGATGTCCTATCTCTCCAATATACGAATTCCTGGCCTAGTGCCTTTTAACCTAACCTAAAATTGATTAGTCTAACATGTACCCTCTGTCCATCATAAACAGTTATCAGGGCCATATATGACGTTGGATCTGCGTTGAAAGTCCAGTTTTGTATACATAACTGTTTCAGGTGACAAACCATGTGAATCTGCTGAAAGAAAAACATTCGTTGAATTATCCTGTCATTTTATGCCTTTGACAATTATTTTTCTAGATATATGTTTCTTGCAATTTATTTTATTTTACTGTTTCGTTATTAATTTTCAGCAGTTTTTATATTTATATTGTATGACCACTTGCTAGCTGCCTTGAACTAAGATAAAATTTCATCTGAAGTACAAAGTACTTGTGTTTTTCGGTTGTTAAAAAAGAACAATTAAATAGCTTTAAAATATTACTGTACAGTATAAAAGTGAAAAGAGTTTTGTCTGGCTTTAAAGTGGGAGAGATGCCCGTTAAGGCAGAGCTCCCCTCATCCACTTACCGGAGCTCATTTTTGTTTTGTAGGCTTGTTGGACCACTCGTTTAACATGTCTTTCGAACCACAAGTGTGACACAGAGGTGCAGACTTCATGATCATACTGGGGATTGAACCCGGGCCGACTTTGTGACAAGCCACCGCCTTAGACCCCTAGATATGAACGTTATGTTTAAGTAAAAGATATCTTATCACAAAGCTATCCAGACAACGAACCAATACAGCGCTGTTCAAAAGACACAAGTTATTTGGTAACTGGACTATCCTATATTGTAACCTCCCAGTTATGCTAATTCGGGAAAATGCTACTGTATCTGTATTTTAATGTTTTTATTTACTCAAGCAAGAATATTTCAAATATAGTATCAGAATTTCTGTCAAATTTATGTATACTGAGGTTTATGACTTGTACATGTTGCAATGTAAAATTCTACATGTAACTAATGTTTCACTCTTAAAATGTACAAGAAATGGGTTTTAGATGTTAGTAAAACCTAGACGTCCACAGAACAAAGGTATGCCCCTGGCTTTCATTCTTTTAAATAAATTCTCTTATTCATCTTGTAAAAAGGGCACAAGGTAATTTGCTTTGAGAAAGAGGAATTGGTCTTTTCTGCCTCAACAATAGGTTAGAAAGAAATTGGGCCTTTAGGAAATGGAACATTGGCTTTGTTGTTATGCTGGAATTGTGGAGTGCTCCAGGCTTGATTGGTTACTCTACAAAAGAGGATTTTTGAAGTTATACTTCTTTGCGCCCGTTAGACACTTTGGGATGGGATGTTGGTCGAGAAACCGCGTCACGCTGAAAAGTAAGAACAAATTTTTAAGAACTATCGATTAATCGATTGTTAATCGAAGAAATTTAATCGAAGAAATTACTGATAATGATAATATAGGTGTATAATATAATAATGAAGTCACGTATAATATATTGAAGATAAATATATTGAATAATATTGAAAAATGTCTTATATTTCATTTATATATCCTGTCTGTTTGTGTGCGTGAGTGGGTGTATGAGAATGGCCAAAGAAGTATAACTTCCACCGTGTGGTCCGACGCACACCCAATTGTTTTTTTATTAATAAGAACTTTATATATCTCATGGGATGTTCTTTTATTAAGATATTGCTTGGTTTTTGTGCTTTACTTAAAAACTATCAATTTTTGAAACAGGTGTTGTCATAAATGTTTGATGTACAGCGTTTTTTTAACACAAAAATAGTTATTTGTTTAAGAAAATTAATCATTAGTATTAAATAGTATATTTCATAACAAAAGAGGAAAATGGGATTTTGCATGTTAAAGACCATATGTTTGAAGTGCGAGACTTGTCGAGCACTTCAATTGGTCGAGAACATGCAAAAAATTTTCACTTGAGTTTTGAACGATATTTTTCACAACACTACTGAATAAAAAATGTTGGAATGTTAACTTTTTATTTAATTATGAGCAATTTAGGAACATTTTATAAAATCAGCTATACTATTTTAAATGCACGTTTAAATTAATTGTACAGTTATGATTGTTGGAAATAGATATTCCTTTATTAGGAATTTTATTCAATACATTCAAAATATTGTTCTCTATTAAGTTGTTGATAGTGGAAAATTTTCGAACGTAAACAATGTTACTTTCGACTGTCAACAACAATAGACAGCTGTGGGAAATATGACGATTCGCTGGTTATAATAAACACTTAACGAAAACAGCTGAACTCATGGTAGTGTTGTGAAAAACGGATTTTTTAATAAAAAAATGAGACTGTGGACTAAGTCTTTGAGCAAACAATAATTTTGTATCTACTTGTTACGGGCTGATCCACTAGGTTCAAAATAACAACAGCGATCCCACTTTGTGGCCACTAACTGTTATTTTTATTCACACTCACTAATGAACTAAATTACACATTATGATATATTTACAGATTTATATGACCAGACAGACACTATTTCACACTTGAAAATAAAACACAATTATTTACTACAATTAAGAACTCTTATAACTCTTATAAGTTTGTGTTCACACAATATCTTTCACTATTCGTGAACTGTCTCTGTTTGACACTGTCACTTTCACTTCACGTTGAAGAGCAAGGATTTGCACTGCCACGACTTACCAGATGGCCAAAGGGCGTCTTTAAGGGCCGTCCCTAAATTACAAAACGCTAAAATCGGGCTTTTCAGAACCCCCCCCCCCCCCTGTGTAATGGTAATACCTAATCTCCTTCAATAGTTACGTAACGCTGTCACCAACCCCCCCTCCAATTGTCGAATTGTTGTCAACTATTTTAATGGAGAATATTATTTACTATAGTTATTGTTTTAATTTTGTTTTATAATGGGGGGAGAATATATTACTGACTTTAAAATCTTTTTAAAAAAATCTTGTATTTTTGGGAAAAACGGTCAAATTTTGTGAATGAATTCAATCAAACTGTTGAGGTTTATTAGTTACGGAAAGCAGCGTAGAAACCCTCCCCTGTAACGGTGTATAATGCTGCCGACTACCCCCTCCCTCCTAAAGGTGTTAAGCAATTTAGGGACGTCTCTTCATGTAATATGCCACTTTGATCTGGAAGGTTCTGGAAATACTTTTCCTTCTGTTTTCAACCATTATTTTAGCAAGCGTCAATCTATGTGTGTAAACTCAATTGTGTCATTGATAAGAGCAATCTACATGTTTCATCATTGTAATATTGTTCATGGGACTGTTCATTTTATATTTGTTTTTCCGTAATTCTTCATTATTAGTACATTTCATTAATAGTGAATACACAGCAATTTATTTTATAAGAAATGTAGAAATACCATGTAAAAATTAATTGTTAAGAAGTAAAAGCTTTATACAGTTGTACTATAACTTAAATAACTATGCAGTTGTACTTCTCAAAGTAACAATAAAAAAATGGAAATTAAGTTTAATTTTCCAAGAACCTTCCTCTGTATCATCAGCCAAATCTTCAACTTGCTGATTGAGATTTTTAATTAGAAGGTTAATTAGTTTAATTTAAAAATTTGTGTAACTAACGCTTTTAACTTAGTTTGTTAACTTAGAGCATTGTAATCTGGGTCACAGCAGTTCCAAACTTTACTGAAGACACTCCAACATGACAAGTAAAGACAAATTGAATAAATATTTAATTTGAGAAATTTTAATGAAAATTAAATGGCATACAACTACAGTGAAGATGTTCATATTTGCATCAGATTACAGAGCTACCCAGGATTGTGGTACCGTACTTCAATTTGTTATAAATAGCTTTTTAATTAGCATAATGCGTGTTGGTACATATACAGTACAAGTAAACATCACACAACACAAATTTATTACAATATAAGCACAAAATGTACAAATATATTACAATACAAGTACAAAATGCACAAATATTATGGTGATCGATTTCCACCGAAACCACGCTCACCTTCCTCAGACCAGAGGGATTCACAAAAGAATGGAATTTAATAACCATGTATCCATCTGGATATAACAAAAGAATGGAATTCAATTTGTTGTATCCATTTTAAAATTGGATGTGAGATCAATAATTGTTGAATAAGAAAACAAATAATTAGCATTACTTTATAAAATAACACATCTCTGAGTATACTCTATCTATATATCAGTATCATTTTTTACACTACGCTAAAAAAATAGCTAACCAAACTAAGTTATTTATTATAAGTTATTAAAATTTAGATTATCATCTAATTTTAATTAAATTGATACTCTATCTATATATCACTGAGGGCTCACTCTCATGGCAACTTCACTACCTTGGCTCCCTGTGCTGTGCAATATAGCTCCTCCAGAAATAAGATGTCAGGAGGCACTATTAAAGAATTCAATAAGACCCTGAATGCTCTGCACCTCCCCATTACCCAGTATTTCCCACGTCAAAATGGTTGCTTAAAATCTCGAAACTAACCTCTACGTACTGTTTTCCAGTTGAGTGGATCAAATTTTTCACCCAATACTAGCTGGGCCATAACGTGGAACAGTTTTTACGGACGTAATAAGTTCCTTATTAACAATCTGTCAATAGCTGTAGGTGGGATGAACCTCCCTCGTAGGGAGTGGACATTGTTGAATCGGTTCCTAACTGAAGTGGGCAGATGTAACTACTGGAAATACAAATGGGGATTGGCAATAGATCAGTCATGAGATTTTGGAGGGTCTATCCAAACAAAGGATCACATAGTTTCAGAGTGCCCCTTGCACTGTTTTACGGAGGGATAAGCAAGCATAAATAGAATCAGTGAGACAGGTCTTAAATGGCTTGACAGATTGGATTTAGCTCTGTGACAGGAGATTACTTAAATTTTTATTTCTATTAATATCTAGTGACTTTTGGAGTTTAAGTTAACACAGTTTTTATCTAATTATAAAATAAAAAATGGTAGCTGACAAACAATATGCTATATATATATATATATATATACTACAGGATTTTTAAGAATGTTTTATATACACCACTGCTCTCATCATATGAAAACAAATAAAATTAATTGTATGGTTTATAAGGCTATACAACATGATAAATTGTTGTAAAAAGAGTAAGCATATTAAATGAAAATAAAGTACTGAGTCCTATTTTCATTGTTTATACATTATTTTCCACCACTCCAAAAAATACAATTCAAAGATAAAACCTTCATGTGAATATCAGCACTACAATGTCAATAGGAGTCTGTTTGTCAGCTGTTGCTGTTGATGACAAAACACTGAAATAATGCCATAAATTAAAATACTGCTTCTTTCATGGCATTCTGACTGCAGCAAGAAAACAGTTAAAGATATATATATATATATATATATATATAAAGCTCGTGATCTACTAGAATTTCCACAGTAGAAATGCATTTACTTGGATGTTTGTTTTATCTTTTTTAAGTTATTAACTTTTTTCACGTTATGCCATCAATAGGTAATTTGCTTTTGCAATTAGATAATAAGCAAGAGAAAAAGAAAAACACCTGAAAACTCAAACAATCCCAAGCAAGAAATGAAATATAGGTTAGTGACATCTGTTCTCATAATGTGTCTTAAACTATAGATAGGCAACTTAGAAAGCGACATACTGAAAGCACCTGTGCATGAGAGATGTATTTAGTAGTGAAAGCGAGATTGAGAACTACTCCTCCCTCTCTACGTCATTCATTTTAAAAATTTGAATGGCAACTAGGAAGACGGTAGGCCGTGGGCTGGCAGCGCAGTACTAAGCCTTGCCCAGTACGTCATTAGCAGCAGTGACTATAGTTGGTTTGATCAACACTAACAAATCAAGCATAGAATGATAACAATTAATTAATCATTATTTAGTATTGAAATAACAACTGATAGTAAATATAAAACAATGAATAATAATGTAAAAATATACAGTATAGCAACTAAACAAACTTATAAAGTTCATTACAGTTATTTTTGTCAACTGAACACTGTTGCAGAAATTGAAAGGGAAGTTGGTCATGTGCATGATGTATGGCAGCTGAGTGGTGGCATGATTCTTCTTCACAGCTGACACCTCTATAGATTCAAGATTTTATTTGTCGAAAACTTTACAAAAAGTATGACAACGTCAATAGCCTAAGTTACAGTGATGTTTTCACAATGTCATAATATTCACTAATATTATACAAACAATTATTAGTTAGTAGTCTCTTACAAAATGTCTTAAATTTAGTATAAGGCAACACTTTGATATAATCAGGTAGAGCATTGTACAATCGGATGCCCTGGTGTTCCACACTATTCATTGTACTTGTATAGACACATCTCTTTACACGAAGATTATTTTTATGCCTAGTGTCATGCTGGTGGGTGTCCGCCATTTTAGGTAATTCATTCACTTTTTCTTTGGTGTATAACAGTACTGATTGAATATACATACAGTAGAAGGCAAGGGCATGATACCCAGACTTC
Source organism: Stictocephala bisonia (assembly GCA_035578905.1). Taxonomy (NCBI): domain Eukaryota; kingdom Metazoa; phylum Arthropoda; class Insecta; order Hemiptera; family Membracidae; genus Stictocephala; species Stictocephala bisonia. Next base: position 5,909 of record JAQJVL010002374.1, on the reverse strand, counting down.
TAAAATAGGGCTTACAGTGAGTTTGTCCTGATACTCCACAAATCAACCTTATAGCTTTTTTTTGCATTGTAAAAAGTTTGGATGGATATCCAGAACTGCCCCACAATTCAATACCATAGTATAAGTGCTAAATAATAACACGCAGGTCACTTCTGTCGGTGAATTCATGGCAATTCTATGGATTAAATTGGTAACTAACTCTTAATTAGTGGTGTTAAAAAAATTTCATTTTATTAGCCAATAAAAATTTCTATAGCATTTTCTTTTTTAGGGTGCTATGAGGAACTTTTAAGCTAATACCTTACAACAAAATAACTTATTGTTTCACAGGAGACAAATGTAAAAAAATTCTTGTCCCACATAGTGGTATTGGTAAGAAGGTTACATGATAATTTTAATAAGAAAATAAAACCCTGCAAAAACTACCAGGGATTGGATCACTTTTGGAAACTACATTCAACAATTTGTACAGAACTGATTGTCATATCCCCTAAAGAGTCTTCTGATTTGGGCTGGTGTAGATAGAGCAGCTAATGAAGACAATACAGAGTTTAACTGAAGGTAAGGCAACTGTAAATTTGTTCATTAAGTTATTTGGATAAAACGAAATAATACCAAATATTGTATAATTGTTTCATAACATCCTTTTTATACTTTTTATACTTTTACTATCTGACAGATGTGTTATTGTTTTTGTATATTGTTGTGTCTTAATCATTCATTAGTCTAAAGGTTGAAATTTGCATCTTAACATGTTTTATCTTTCCAGATGTACTGATGACAATGCAGAAGACTTACAAGATATGAGTCAATCAACATAGAACTTATTGACTAGGAAAGTTTCTGATGTACAACTACACAGAAGGAAGAAATACGAGGTTGTTTTCTAACACCTGCAGCGAAACGCATTCTTTGGCAATTAGAGTTTAGACTAGTAGACAGTGCTGTGATATCGAGTAACTCGAATACGCATGTACATTTTTGATAGGAGGTTGGTCAGTAATCCCTGAACATGGTAGGAATGGGAGGGTGGGTCAATTCTAATTGTACATACGTGGGGCGAGTGGGTCAAATACCACTTTACGTGTAGGAGTGGTGGGTGGTAAAAACCACTGTACATGTTCTAGGTGAGTTGTCCCGTTACAAAGTACAGCAGATAATGCTGCCACTGTCTTCTGCCATGGTGAACAAGAGAACTGACTATTCGACTCACCCAAATTCCTTACTCGACAACCATCAGCTGCACTTATTAGATGTCATTATTGGCTTCGTAATGCTTCTTGGTTTTTAGACAATAATACAAGATGTATATGTAGTTGTTTTTGACCCTGGAAGCTTATCCAGGAATTATAAAACAAATTCTAATCACAGAAATTTACATTGCAGTTTGGGTTATGATAATTCAAAGTAATTTATAGCACTTATTCAAGAGAATCTTTATATTTACCTTTGACCTATTTCCTAAGTAATAATACAATCCATCTTTAGCTCATTCACACTAAACTTTGGCAAAGTGTTGTTAAATATTAATAACCTGAGAAATTAGTAGTTCTAGTTAATGTCTACTCATTGTTACATTGGGGTGAGCAGAGTGGTACTCAGAGACATGACAAGTAGTAAAATAAAACATAAATGAATATTTGTGAAACACTGCCTTTGATGTTACTAGAGCCATTGTCGCTTCATTGCAGCATCGTGCTCCTGCCCCTTCATCCCCTCCTGTAATGAAGTTGGTTTACTACAATGGGTTAGTTGTTCCAAAGACTCTAACCCATCCATATTCCAATTCACAGAGTTTTCTTGCTGGTACTTTTACTTGATTTTGAATTTGGTTCTTTATTTGTTTTTCTTTGTTTAAGAAAAAATAACTCAGTCATGAATAGCACAAAATTAACTAAAACTGTACATTTTTATTTTTATTTTCTGAAAATCTCATTTTAACACTTTTGTAATATATCAGAGAACACGATGACTGATTCACCAACATGAAGATAAACTAATTTAACTAGGGTTACTTACCCGATACCGTCAGACGATTCTAGTGATATGTTAGTAATGCTGATTACTAATAGTTTCGACCTCATTGGGTCATTATCAAATCAGACAAGACGTCAGTTCACAATATCACTTCTGACTTGAAGTTTGTGAGTTGCATGTAATTTAAAATGTAATAATAAAACTTTGGACTTGTAACATATATTCACATTAACACTTATACACATCATATACACTTATACTTTACATTTAGCACACTGACACGTATTAAAACTTGTTGCCGGCCGGCGTTGCGATACCGAACTGACTGGTTTGCATGTTATCAGTTATCACTACCCCTCCCCGATTCTTTGTTGTCCTGTGTTTTAAAGACCTGTTCGATGATAACTCAATAATTCTATTGAATAATATATGGGAACCGTAGTTTAATTTTTCGTTAAGGGTGTCCATTTGGATGGTATTTGTATGATTTGTATATTTCCAGTTCCTCTAATGTGTTAAGGAATTGGCTTTTTTTGCATTTATGTATTATTTCCAGATTTTCACTGAAGCTATGGGCATTATGATTGTTTTTAATTAGATGCTCAGCAAAAGTTGATTTCTGTTGGCTATGGTTGGCCCTCACAACATCTCTTTGTATGCAGGTATTAAACCCAAATATGTACCCATTGAATATAATGACAAAATAAACTATGTATAGCCTACAACGTGAATTAAAACCCCATGGCATTGTACTATATTAGCTTACAGAACATCGAATAAATTAGGTAAACTGGTTACTACCCAGTCAAATAAGGAAAAAAAGCCTCCGTCACATCTACTGGCATGGTACAAAACTCAAATGCTCGTGACTGTCTCGAAATTCTATATCGGCCAAAACAGGTAGAAACTTTGAAACTAGATTTAAAGAACACCTTCCTAAACCCAACCATAGCCAACAGAAATCAACTTTGCTGAGCATCTAATTAAAAAACAATCATAATGCCCATTAGCTTCAGTGAAAATCTGGAAATGAATACATAAATGCAAAAAAAAGCCAATTCCTTAACACATTAGAGGAACTGGAAATATACAAAATCATACAAGAATACCATCCAAATGACACCCTTAACGAAAAATTAAACTACGGTTCCCATATATTATTCAATAGAATTTCTTGAGGTTATCATCGAACAGGTCTTTAAAACACAGGACGAACAAAGAATTGGGGAGGGGTAGTGATAACTGATAACATGTAACCAGTCTGGTTCGGGTTTATCACAAACTCCTGGCCGGCAACAAGTTTTAATACGTGTCAGGGTGCTAGAGTAAAGTATATAGATTGTATAAATGTTAATGTGAATATATGTTACAAGTCCACAGTTTTATTATTAAATTTAAATTACATGCAATTGACAAACTTCAAGTCAGAAGTGAGATTGTGAAAACTGACGTCTTGTATGATTTGATAATGAACCCAATGAGGTCGAAACTATAGTAATCTAGCAATTACTAAACATAACTAGAATCGTTGACGGTATCGGGTAAGTAACCTAGTTAAAATTAGTTACTAAAACGATTCTGGAGGCAAAAAATATTGAATGAAGATAAAGTAAACAAAATGGGAATGTATATCTGCCTGAAGGGATACTACCGTACTATACTTGCATTGAATAGACTCAACCAAACATGTTTGAAATTAAAAATGGAGAGGAGGGTGACAGTGGAATTAAAAAATTTACGGATTTCAGTAGCACTGCAAACAATGTTATAAATAACTCATCAGTAATAAATTGGTTACAATAAAGCATTTTTTACTTTACTATAAATATAAAAATATGAAATCCTTTGGATAATTTATGATTTTAAAATATTGAACTTAGTAGCAAATTTCATTGTAAATATCATGCTTAAAATATACAAATAGATCAAGCATGCTTGCCTATATCTAGAGTAAAAAACGATGAACTAGCAACTATAAAGGACGATTGAGAAATAATACAGAGGAAAAGTAATAATGGTTGCTTTGTTATATAGTTACCATGTTTATCCTTTAGAATTTTGAGGAATGAGAGGAGGGACTGACAACAGTGCTGGCACTACCATCCGCACGATGATCTATAGAACTAACTACTTGACACCTCAAGTTTTGAGGAATGAGAGGAAGGACTGACAACAGTGCTGGGCACTACCATCCGCACGATGATCTATAGAACTATCTACTTGACACTCAAGTTTTGAGGAAGTGAGAGGAGGGACTGACAACAGTGCTGGCACTACCATCCGCACGATGATCTATAGAACTAACTACTTGACACCTCAAGTTTTGAGGAATGAGAGGAAGGACTGACAACAGTGCTGGCACTACCATCCGCACGATGATCTATAGAACTAACTACTTGACACCTCAAGTTTTGAGGAATGAGAGGAGGGACTGACAACAGTGCTGGCACTACCATCCGCACGATGACTATAGAACTAACTACTTGACACCTCAAGTTTTTGTAACTTGATACTCACTCAGCGCATTGAAATGTGGCCTCTGTTCTTTTTTTATCTGTGGAAATTACTAGTTGAGAAATGTTAATGAGCTGCATTATAAATCTTACTTGTAAGAGTGCAAAGGAATGTTGGAGTTGGTCATATCACTACATTCATGGTGGTAAATATATAGGACATAATACTGTAGTCGTTGAAATAAAATAGTTTTCACATCTCATATAAGTTAGAATAGCACTTAATGAGAAAATGGAATGTTATTAAATTGAGCTAATTTGTACTTGAAAAGACAGAATGTAAGTGTGATACAGTTCAAAAAAATATGAAAGCATTTCAAAGCTTATTTGTTTTACATTTTACGTCTGAGGAGTGAATGAAAACACTGACATTTGATATTTTTTCAATATTATTTCTGATATTTATTAATGATTTATGTAACGGTCGATTTAAAGGAAAAGTAATATGCTTTGCAGATGACACTGCCTTCTGTTATGTCGCTGATACATGGGATGAGGTACAGCGATATATTAATGAAGATCTTGAGGCATTACGTGGTGGTTTGGATATAATAAAATGTTTTTAAGTCCAGAAAAAACTGGCTTTTATTAAATTTCAGCCTTAGTAGGTCAAGGGTATTTTCAATGAACCTGTAAAATATAAATGCATAGACTGTTTAAACTAATATGAGGTATTGTGAATAGGAGTGTGTAACTGTAATCTGTACAGATTCGGTTAAATTATTTGGGGAAACATCTAGATAGGGAGTTGAACTGGAAGTTATATATCAGTATATTAAGTAAGAAGATAAATTCTGTATTGAGACTGTTATTCCTTTTGAGGCCTCTGTGCTCCAGTTTCTGCGTTGAGATCAGTTTATTTTTCCCTTGTTTACTCTAGGCTTGTGTATGGTATTTTGTGTTGGGGAGGTACATTATTTGAGCAATCTTAGAACTATTATTTTGTGAAACAAAAACGAGTGTAAGAACTATACTAAACAAACATGTGCTAGAACCTTCATGGCCAACTTTTTAAAGAATTAAAAATATTTGCCACTTCGGGTATATTTACGTGTATAAGGTTTTGAGGGTATTTTACGGAGAACAGTGAAACATTTAAGTCGATGAAAATCATTCTAAAAATAAGTGTAAAGTCAAAAAGTATCTATTGGTCCCAAAACCAAATGTTATATATTTTATGAAAACTATTGAATATCTGGGGGCCGAAGATTTTTAATACTTTACCAATGCATATAAGGAGGGCAAATAATATAAGATAAATTTAAAAAAATGGTTTGTGTTTGGTTATTTAAATTGGAGAACATAGAACCACTTTTAAATTTTTAAATAACACAGAAATTAAGTAAAAGTAAGGAGTTAAAGGTTTTCTTTAAAGGGGTTTTTGGAAATTAAAATATATTTTTTGTACCAGCATGGGGA
>JAQJVL010002373.1:0-102297 GCA_035578905.1 Stictocephala bisonia | reverse complement strand
TACTCGATCCCCCATTACATAACATTAATACCCCTTAAAAAAAATTATTACAGATAATATTAAGTGTTTCTGAGGAATTTTAAAAAACAATTTTGAATGGCGTTGCGCCCCCTTAAATCCCCAAAAAAAGGTGTTTTACCTTAAAACTCTAAATTTAAAATTTCTGAATATTAATTTTTTAATTTTATATATAGTTGTTTATTTGAGTTCAAACCCGTAATTGTGTATTTGTTTTGTGCTGCAGTTAGGATATTTTTTAAATTCAGTAGGCTTTCGTACCAAAAAGATAGATTTTTCTGGTCGAATGTTTTCTTTGTTTTTTTGGGCATTTTTTTCCCTTCCTTTTTATCTAAGAAAAAGAATAAGAATAAAAATATATTTTTTTCCTTTGAAAATATTTTTAACAAAATACCCCAAATGAAAAAATAATTGGGCATTCTCCAAGAAAATTTAGGGCCTCAAAAAGGCATAGCCTGCGCAGAGGGTTCCAACATTAATTTAAAATTTTAAAAAAATTGGGGCAAAAAAACATTTCCCAAAAAAAAATAATTTTAATCTAAAAGTTTTAACTTTTTTTCTCCTATTAAAAAAAACCCAAAACAAAATTTTAGTAAAAAGGAAAATCTATAATTTACTTAACCTGTTTTTAAAAATATCTTTTTCCCAAAAACGGGCCAAAAATAAAACAAAAATGAAAAAATATTTAACCTTTCCCATACTGAAAAAAAAATTTAAATTTTTTAAATTTTTAACAAGAAAAACCAAATTTTAAAACCTAACAGCCAGCTCTTAGCATTTTTAAAAAAAAGTTTTTTACTATGACCGAGTTTTATATTTTCTGGAAATTTTATTATACATTCTTGGGCCCCCCAAAAATGATAAAATTTAGGATTTAAAAGGAAAAAAATGGTTTTGGTACTGAAATTTGGTCTAATTTTTTTTAATTTAAATTTTAACCGGGGAAAAAAATATTATGAGACAAATTACCAAATAATTACCTAAAAATTTTTTTTAAAACTTTAAACACAAACTGTATTTTAAAGGGGGAAAATTTTTGCTTTGGGCAAATTTAAAAGGGGAAGATGGTTCCATTCTTTCACTTTTTAAAAAATTTTTTTTAAAAACTTTTTTTGCTGAATAAAAATTGGGTTTTAAAATTAGTTTCCCAAAATCCCCCCCCCAGCAAAAAAGCCCATATTTAAAATTTTAAATGTGAACCAAAGAAAAAAAAAAACATTCTCAAAATCTGTTCATTGCACATAGGTGATAAAAAATTTAAAAAAAAACTTTAAAACATTGGTTTTTTAAATTTTAAATTTTTTAAATTTCTCAATTTGTTTTTTTCCATTTAATTTCCCGGTCAAGAATTAAAACCCAAATATTTATATTGTCGTTGCCCCATAAAAATGCCCCATTCCCCACAATGAGAGTTTTCACTCTGACATTGCAAAACTCTGTAGAAAAACTTATTTTAAAGTTAAATTCTTTCTTTGACTAAAATTAAAAGAATTTTGTTTTTTCAGGACTCAATAAAAATATTGTTTTTTGAAAACCACCCCTTGTAAAGCTTTCAAAAACTTCATTAATATGGGGTTTTTTTTCCTCCCAAAATTTTCCCCTATGAAAATGAAAGCTGTATCATCAGCAAAAGCAGTAAAAAGCCTTTAAATTTTCCCCTTGCATAGGTCATTAAAATAAATTAAAAAAAAGAAATTTCCCCTTTAAAACAGTTTCCCTTTAGGTACCCCCCTGTGAATTACTCCAAAAAAAGCTGTTAAATCATATTTTTCTTAAAAAACATTGCTTTCTGCCCGGTCAGGTAACTTTCAAAAACCCTTTAAAAAAAAATTTCCTCTTATACCACAATTATAAATTTTTTCCCAACAAAATTTTATGTCCACAGGATCGAAAAACCTTTTTTATATCCAAAAAAAAACCCACTGGGCTTTTTTACTGTGATTTAGACCATCAAAAACAATGTTCCATGAAATTCTTTAAAGCATGTTCCGTATTAAGCCCCCCTTCCTCTTTAAAAACCAAAAATTTAGATTTACTGAAAAAATTTTTTTTTCTTTCAAAAAATCTAAAACAACTTTTTCTTTATTAATTTCTCAAAAATTTAGCAAAAGTTTGGAAAAAAGAGAAAATTGGTCTGAATTGATTGCAATCATTAGCCCAAACCCCCCCTTTTTAATGGAACCACCCCTGCTATCTTTAATTTATCGGGAAAAAATTCCCTTTTTCAAAACTTAAGTTAAACCCAAATACAAGAGAAAAATCTGAAATTGAAGGATACACTTTTTAATTAATGATTTAAGTTAATAAATCAAAACCTGGGGATTTACTATTTTTTTTAAAGACTTGATTTCATTTTCTAAAACCCAAGGTAATACATGATCAAAAAAACATAAGAAAAATACAGAAAAATGGGCAGTTTAAAAAAATATTTTGTATATCTTTCTTTAATTAAAAAAATCAGGGTTGAAAAAATTTGGTTTTTTAGAAAATATGACTACAGAGAGGGAAAAAAAATTTTTAAATTTTATTTGATACAACTTTTGGATCAATTTTCCATTTTTCCTGTATATTTAAGGGGTATTTAGAATTTTTATTTGGGTTTTTTGGGATGGGTTTTTTCTTTTAAAACCCCCCATAAAATGCTTTTAATCGCCCTTTACTTTTTGAAAACATCTTTTATAATAACTTTTTTTTTTTGCCTTATTTTTAAACTGTAAATCATTTCTTCTTTTCAAAAAGTATTTCTTTAATTTTGGATTTTTTTTGGATGGGGAAATTTTAAATTTTTTTTTGAGGAAATTTTTTTTTTAACCTTCTAAATTTTTCCCTACAAAAAATTTGTTTATTTCCCAAAGGTTTTTTAAAAATTTTTTACTTTATACTTGTCTTTTATAAATTTTAGTTTTAATTTTTTTATTACTTTTTGAAAAGGGGCTTTCAAAGTTTCAAACGCAATTTTCGGGTCTTGTTCATTTTTAAACCAGGGGCCCCGGCCATCCTTTTAAACAAGTAACAAGAGCTTTTATTTAATTTTAATTCGATTTAAGGTTTGGGGTTTAAGGTTAACGGTTCCCCCTCCCCCACTTTTACCCTAAAAGGGTTTCCTGGTTGTAGATTTTTCGTTATATTTGGTTTTTAAAACATTCCCTGAACTTTGGGCCCTACCTTTTTTAAAATTTTGCAAAAATGGTCTTACAAGAAAGGGGTTTTTTTGGGGAATTCAGTTTTGGGGTAAATTTTTTTAAAAGGGCCAAGGTTTGAGGCCCTTTAAAAAATTTTTTTATTTTAAAACTTATCAATTTCTTTTTCTTTTTTTATTTAAAGTCCCCCTTTTTAAATTTTAAAATTTTTTCTTTTTATTGTAATCCAAAACTTTACTCGTTCTTCTTTGAAAACTTCTTTTGGAAAAAAGTGAAACTTTAAAATTTCTAATAAACAAAATAAATTTTTTTTAGGGGGTTTTCTTTTTAAAAATTTTTTTTTAAAAAACACAGGGTTGGCAAAAGAAGGGGCAATTTTTTAATTACTTAAATTGTTTTTTTATTTTTTTAAATACGGGGGTTTTACTTTTTTTTTTGTTGGGGGGGAATTTTTTCGTTTGGCTTTTTAATTTTTTTTCCCTGGGGAGATGTTTTTTCCTGGGGTTTTGGGGGGGGAACCTATTATTTTTGACTTTAAGTTTTTTTGGTTGGTGGGGAAAATAATTGGTTTGGTTTTTTTTTTATGGGGGGGAAAACTTGTTTGGGGTTTTTTTTATTTAAGGGGTTTTTAAAAAAACTTGTCCCTTTTAAAAAAAAATTTAAAATTTTTGCTTTTTGTTGCAAAAAATTTTTGTTTGGAGGGTTTTGGGGATTTTAATTTTTTGGATTTTTTTTTGGGTTGTGTTTTTTAAAATTTTAAAAATTTAGGGAATTAATGGGGGGTTTTTATTAATTTTTTAACAAAATTGCTAATGGGATTTTTTTTAATATTGGGTTTAACCCCCAAAAGTGAAAATTTCTTATTCATCAACCCATAATTTATTCTTGTTTGTTAAAAACAATCATAACAAAAAATTTAAAAGCAATTTTTTTATACTGAACAAAAAAATTGAATTTTTTTTTAATGTTGTTTTGAAATTTATTTGTAAATAACCCAAATTTTGTTGAAAGAAAAAAATTACTGCAATTTATTCTCAAAAAAAGGGTATAAAAATAAATTAAAATTTTTATTGATCAAAAAATAAAAATTAGAAGCATATTTACATTTTTTCCAATCAGCTTGCGAAGGACAACTATCACAGGAGCATTTCCCCTTTTCGCCGGGGAAAAAAACTTCCCCCTTTTTACCCCAAAAAAAACTTGCAATTTTTTTGTTTTTTTTGGGCACCCTTTGCTGCTGCCAGGGGCCTCCTACGGGAAAGGTGGGAAAAGGGGCCCCATTTATGTAGACGGACGATCGTCATTTCCGCCCATTGGGCTCGTAGATTTAAGGGTTCGTTGACGCCCGGGGCTGTTTTTTGAAATTTTATCTTTATCAAAACCCGGGCACCCCAAATTGAAATTTATTCCTTGGGGGATGTTCACTACTTGACCCCCCCCACCTAGCCTGTGACAAGCGTCTTTCCATTTTCATCGGGTATGTTTATGTTTAGGGGCCCTTCCCACCTCCTTTACTACTGCTAAACATTTTCAAATTTTGGGTCCTGTTTGGGAAACCCTGAAATTTTTAACAGAATTGACCGGGCCCTATTGCTCTAAATTTATTAAGGGGATCTTCAAGATTTTTTTCTTTTTGTTTAGCTGCTGATTCTCAATTGTTAATTTCTCTATCATAAACCCCAGTATTTATCCATTTTTTCAGTTTGTTTTCTGATGACTAGAGTTTTTTTCTTCCCGGTTTTGTTTTAAACCCTTTTAAAAGCCACATTAAATCCCTTTTTCCCATACGACTTCTGACTGGCCCCCTTTCTTCGTAAACTGCTTTCACTAAGTCATCTAAACTTAAAAATTTTCCTTCACTGGGTTCGATTCCCAAAACCCCATTCTTTTTCTTCTATTCACACTACCCGTCGGCCAACCCCCCAAAAACCAAAACCCTCAGCAATTATACAATCCACCTTCCCCTTTACTCATTTTCAAAAACACACTGCATGAAATTCTCCTTTTTAATGCAACACCCCTAACTTAAAATTGTTTTTGCTGGGAAAAAGCTTTAATACATAAATGTACAGTTTTGGCATTTTGAAAAGAAATTAGCAATAAAATTTTCAAAACAATACCTTCAACCCAAAAAAAAGTAATAATAATAAAATTTTCCCAAAAAAAATTTCGAAAAAGTACACTCTGAAAGGTTTTGTAAAACGCATGTAAAAATCTTGAAACTTTTCAGTGTAAAGGGGCACGGGACCGTAACGATGTTGACTGCCTGAGCGCTGACTCATCACTGAACACTATCTTCTTATATTATTAATTAATATATCATATTTTTGTTCTACAGATCGACATTTATAGATTTCTTTCCAATTTGTTTCTTAAGTTTTTGTTTTTATAAGTTTTAAGTAGATATAGGTCTAATCATTTTTTTAGGGGTTTGTTTGTATTGGGTGAAAAGCCTGATATTTTATAGTCATGATCAGATATGGCCGTGTTCAGTAATGATAACAAAATCAGGATTTAACTTCAAATCCTGATTTTGTTCCTGACATTAGCTTATTTCAAATGATAATTTGTCGATTTTTTATGGGAAATCCCCTCCCCCAATTTTTTAAATTTAAAATTTTTTTTCAGGTTTTGTTTTTGTTGGTTTTAGTGTTTATTTTTAGTTTTTGTTTTATTAGGCCTTGATTTTGTTGTTTCTCTAAATCTATAGTGCTAAGTTGAGTTTGAGTCTCAGGCGAGTTTTGGGTGGTGTTTGGAGGGCTGACCTAAGTCCTCTCAGCACATGTTTCTGCAGTTTGCGGTGATACTTCAACTTGTTCTCGGTTTGGCCGTAGTGGGTTTTTAGGAGTTGTAGTTGGCGCTGTTTTTTTGGGGGCTCCCGTAGTGTTTTTAAAAGTGGGTTTTGTTTGTGGGGCTCTTTCAGGGGGTATCCCTCATAGACCTTTTTAAATTTTAACCCCTAATATAAGAAGGGGCCCATTTGGGGAACATCATCCACATGTGTCTTGGGTATATAATAGTTTTTGCCTGTGGGCTTTAGTTGATTGGTGTCTATTTGTTATTCTTTAAAATTGTTATACCTTATATTTGTTTGATTAAGGATAAACAATTGATGCTCACTGTAAACCTCTATTTAGCAAGCTTAAATTTAAAACTGTGGTGAATCTATACATCTATGACATCATTACCTGTAGCCTAAACAAATTGTCCCAACAAACATTATGTAATAACATTCATTCTCATAATACCGTACAAGAAATAGTAACAACATAAATAGAACTTTCTATAGATTAAGTAAGACTCTAAAGAGCCACAAAGTCATGTCATGTAAAGTATATAACAAACTAAATAAAGTAATACAGCATATAGACTGTATGTTAATTCAATGTATATTCAAATAGACACTCATTATTTTTAAGTAAATTTTACGAATGTATTCTAAATAATCCATTTCTACTCTGTTGTTGATTTCATGGAAAAAAGATATTATTTTTTTAATTTAAATCTGGTTTTGTTTTATAAACTACTGATACTATTTTAAAACTGTTATTGGTCCTTCAATTAGACCTATTGTTTGTGTCTCTATTTTTATGTTTTGTAATTTTATTGTTACTGGATTTTAATATTGTTATTTCTTGTCATAATTTATATATTTATAGTTTCATTGCTTGTCTTGTGAAAATTATCTAATTTATTGTTAATTCTTAAATTTATTTATTGTCATTATTATTGTCTAGGTCAATTGGTCTATTATAAATAAAAAAAATATCCACAGAGTTTAAAAAAGTAGTGTTAATACTTGTTAACTTTATTTATTGTATTTCTATTATAACTTTTGACCGTAGCTGTATATGCTGTACTTAAGACTTTTGCCCATGCATTAATTATGTCGAATGGCAAATAAATGATTCTTGATACAAATTGTTACCTCCTGGGCTACCTTCCAGTTTGGGTGAGTACTGTCAAAGCTAAGTAGATCATCACATATTAATGTGACAAGCTAAATGTCATCATAGCTAAATTTGATAATAACGGTTGTTTGTATCATAGTATTTAGCGCCCAACTGGGAGTAAGTGAATTTTAGTGCCTCATTTATTACTATAATGAATTTGTCTCTTACATCTCTAAAGAATGGGGTGCTATTTATAAACCATTTGGATCTCTGATTATAATGTAGGTAAGGATATTGAGATGTCATTATGTAAAGTAAATTTTAAGGGGTATAAGTTTATAGTACTGGGTATATATCGCTCTCCATCTGGATACTTTGATGTGTTTATTGACCGTTTGAATGAAGTGCTTAACAGATTAAATGTATTTACCAAAGTACTACCCATAGTTATCATGGGGGGTCTAAACATTAATACATTAGAGTACTCCTATCAGAGTAACTGTTTCTCTGATTGTATTAATACTTACTTGTTAAAAGATTTATTTAGTAATGTGCCAACAAGAATAATTGGAGATTCAATCAGTTCTATAGATCATTGTGTAACAAACTGTTCTGTTTCTTTTGCAGAAATAATTCAGAATCATATATCAGATCATACTGGGCAGTTTGTCAAAATTGTATGTAATAATATTGTCAAGGAAAAGCAAAAATTTAGTGTTAGGCGTACATTCAATGACCACAATACCGTATGCAATTGTTAAAGTTAAGATTAGGCAATGAATGCTGGGAGGAGGTTAGGAATAGTCATTCAATTGATTGTAAATGGGAAAATTTCACTCAAACACTGACTTGGTATTTAGATGTGTGCTGTCCTGTAAAACAAATTAAAGAAGGTGTAATTAAAAACTTTAATAAAAATAAAATTAACTTAGATAAGCCTACTTTAGATTTAAAAAAGAAAATGGAGGATATGTACTATTTATATAATGAAACAAAAAATGAATATTATAATACCATGTATAGACAGTATAAGTCATCTTTCAGAAAAAATGTAAGAATGTTGAAAGCTGAAAAAATTTCAGAAAGAATCTGCAGCTCTGATAATGTATCGAAAAGTTGTTGGTCTTTTGTTAATAGTTTTAGAGATAATAATAGGTTAAGTAATAAGGTTAAGGAAATAACTATTGTACATGAAGATGTAACTGTATCCAATCCTCTACTTGTAAGCAATATTTTCAATAATTACTTTGCTGATATGGCAACAAATGATGTATGTTCTTCAGTGGATCAAAGTGTTAATGATGTAGTTCCTACTGATGGTTCATTTAACTTTGATTGTTTAGATATAAGTGATATTATTAAGTATATTGATAGTTTTAACAGTAAGAAGTCATCTGGTTGTGATGGATTCTCACCTTTCTTGCTAAAGAAATGCAAAGAAGAACTAGCTCCTATTTTATCCCATCTTGTAAATTGTACACTTACAGAGGGGGTGTTCCCAAAAGTCCTTAAGCGTACAATAGTTAGACCTATCCATAAAAAAGGACCTACTGAACATATTGAGAATTATAGACCGGTTGCATTAACTTCTACCTTTAGTAAACTAATTGAAAAAATTATTCTTAATAGCCTTACAAAACACATTGATGACAACAATATTCTAAAGGGCTTTCAACATGGTTTCAGAAAAGGGAGAAGTACAATATCAGCTGCAACTGAATTTTATCACACTGCCTTAAACAAATTAGATCAAGGATTTAAAGTAGCTGGTGTATATCTGGATCTTTCAAAGGCTTTTGATAGAGTTCATCACAGCCTTCTTTTAACTAAATTGAATAATTATGGGATCACTGGTAAATTGCTTGATATTATTACTTCCTTTTTAAGTGATAGAGAACAGTGTACTGAAGTAAAAGGAGAAGAAGGATGTTTGTTTAGAATGATTAGATCCTCTTATAGAAAAATTAACATAGGTGTTCCACAGGGCTCAATTTTGGGACCTTTTTTATTTATTTGTTATGTAAATAGTTTTCCATGTTTAGATTGGTATTTTGTTAGCATGTACGTAGATGATACATCTAGTTTATTATGGTCTAGCAATTTAAATAGTTTAGAAAATAGTATTGAATCATTTGTTGAAATTGCATTAAAATATTTCGGAGAGAATAACTTAAAATTAAATGTAGATAAAACAGAAATGTTGCATTTCAATCAACTAGGGGTTAATCTATCAATAGAAAACAATGAATTGTCTTTAGAAAGCTCTAATTCTTGTAAGTTCCTGGGTTTATTTTTTGATAGCAAGTTTTCTTTTAAACAACACATTGATTATGTATGCAGCAAATTATCTTCAAACATTTATTTATTCAGGAGACTTGCTTTTTACTTGCCATTTGAGATGCTCCGCACAGTATATTTTGGTACTGTTTGCCCTTACTTATCCTATGGACTATCTATTTGGGGTAGCACTTATACAACATACATTCAAAGGGTACTATTCATACTTCAAAAGAGAGCCATCCAAATTCTTTGTAAGGTTAACAGAAGACAATCATGCAGGGAACTTTTTATATCACACAAGATTTTAACAATATATGCAATGTATATTTTTCAAGTAGTTTTATTAGTTAAAAATGACAATAAATTTACTTTAAGAAACGAGAATGTACACAATTATCACACTAGAAATAGGTCAGATATGTTTAGAATTACTAGAAGATTGGCTGTTACTAGCAAAAGCCCTTATGTTCAAGGTTCGATTTTTTATAATAAGTTACCTACACTATTGAAAAATATGGAGGGTAATACATTCAAAGCTAATCTTAAAGAATTCTTAATTCAGAAATGCCCTTATGATTTACACTTGTGATATTCATATTTAGGTATAGAAATACAATATGTATAATGACAATTAATTTAATTTTTGTGTATATGGGTATTTTTAGTTAGAAATATGAGTGCCCTTTAGTTACTTTCATTTTGTTGCAACATAAAGTAGTGTCTTAAAATTAGGTTAGATACATTATTTTAAAATTTGTTTCAATAATTAGATATATTGTAATATGTGTTTAATGCTCAAATTATTGTATATATTATAGTTTATAATATATCTTAAGACTTTTTGTGGCTTGTTCGTATGTATTTATAGGATTTATTGACAATGTTCATGCATTTTTGTAAATGTTCAGAACAATAATGAATTTTGATTTTGATTTGAGACTGCTAAATAATAGTAGGCCTATAATTGTGGATATTAATAATGTTGTAATTTTGAAAAACATAACATTGTTATACAGTATTACAAAATTGTAGACCTTTAGAAGAACATATTCTAGTTCTAAGGTTTAATAGTTTAATAATATAGTTTAATAAGGTTTAATAGTTTTAAGGTAAAATTTATATTATCATAATAACATATGACACTATTCTTGGTATACTATGCAAACTTCAAATGAAGAATATTTGAATTGAATTGGAAAAAAGCCCTGGCTGTTGGGCTATTAATAAATTGCCCTTTCTGAGGAACAGTCGAACTCAGATAGTAATAAGACTACACTCATCCACACTCATCCTACACTCATCTAACCATTCATATTCGCCTTAAAATACCAACATCGTTGTGTCGGCGTCTCATATATAAATAAAAATAAAATCATACCAGTCTCAACCATGAGCCAAACGGGATTCATGACATGGTTAGGAGATTTTGAGTTTGAGATATTGTTTGAGCCTATGTTAAAGATTATCTTATGTGGGAGCAAACTTGTACTGTCTATACTATGTAAGTATCTACTACAGTCATTAGTGTTTGCACCCGGAATGATTTTGGAGTATATATTTGCTTTATGATCAGTTTTCATAATATTTTTTGCATCTCGTAGGAGTGAATCACCGATGATCAGCGCATCAAAGCGTTTTTGAATGGCGTTTTCCGTTTGACCAAGTTGAAGTTTGCTCCGAGTTACGTATTCGCAACGCACCGAAAATACGTACAAGAGAAAGAAGACAACATCTCAGGATCTTTAGGCATCTAAGGTAATCAAGATTTGATAATCTAGGTCCTGATACAACCGGAATTAACAATAAAATAATAATGAACATATTACAATAAAATCATATGAAATATATTACTGACAATATTTACTAAAATAATAAGAAGAACTAAGCATGTTACTTACACAATTAGCAATGTGATAATATTAAAAAGTATTTCCGTTCACCTTTCTACGAATAAGGAAGCTTTTTTGGCAACATGGTTAAATCCTAGCCAAGCCGAACTATTTGGGTGATACAAGAGGGTAAATATAACCTGAAAAGACAACACATGAGAATAACAACAAACAAAAAAACAAATATAAATATCTAAAAAAAATATATGTTACTATTCGGTATTCCACCAATTAATAGTAAGATTGTACAGATAAATAACGTATGTGACATTTCATTTTAATATTCCTATTTTATTTCCAGCCAGAAGTAAAATTGTCATTAATAGTGATGTCAAAATTTGAGGGCACTTATCTAGGACTGGATTTTAGTACTCAACAGGTGGGTATTTGTTTTTCTTTTAATATTTATTTTTTAAGAGTTAATTGGTAGATAGATGATTGGTAATTATATTGAAGCCCTCCTCATTATTTAGTTCAACATTTTTTTACTCTAAGAAACAAGAATATGATTATTATTTTTCGTTAGAAAATGGCATCAATTTCGAAAATCGGGAAAATGATGCTTTTGGTAATTCTGAACTATTACTTAGTCAACTTCAAATCTTTTCATACTTTGATCATTCATTTTTGCGATACTAAATATCAATATTTAGTAAAAATTAGGTGTCGGAAACATAGAGTTAGTATCATTAGTGATACATTAGCATACACAGATGCCGCCCATATAAATCACGCTGCGGCAGTTATGGTCAGGTTAGATTATCATAGCCTATTGTAGAATATATTTATACAAATTCTGCTGACTGAAAAGTGGTTTGCGACATTGAAAATATGTTATTATAGGTTCATTCTACAGTATAATAACCTAACCTTATGGAGACATAACTACTGCGGCGCGATGTCTCCAAAATGTCAGTGATAGTGTGTGGACTTAAAACCTTCTTATCGCTTTGCAATGTGAACAACGGCTTTCCGACTTTTTATTTTTATAACAGTGAGGACTACCACATCATACAAAAATAGGAAAAGAATTGAAGTTGACTAAGTAATTGTGCAGTTTTACCATGTTCTTCAATAACAGTTGTTTGGTTACTCAAAATATGTGGAATATGTCCTTACCAGAATTATCGTAAGGACATTCTCGCATTGGTAAAATTCCGTTATATGCCCCCCAAACAGAAACTAGCCCTATATGTTATATACAGCTGTAATCATGTAACCTGTACCTACCTGTAGGTAGGTATCTATCTACCTACATATCTCACCTACCCACACACCATAACCAAACCTAACCTAATTGTATTTGGGGGGAATATAACGGAATTTGACTGGTATTTCAATCAGACCATTATTGCATTGAATAATTTTGTCGCAGTTGAGCCATCGACCTTGTACCCGGTGCTGACTGTGGAACTACTTGTAACTGTCTGGACTCCTAGTAGACTGTTGTCTGTCTGTCAGCCAAACCATTGTGTAAGGTGAACAATGGTGGCAGTTTACTCTCCCTTCCACAATCAGCGAACAGGCATTGAAGTACATAATTTTGTTGGGGGAAGCAATATTTTCAATGGAAAGTTACATTTTCACCAATAGGAAAAATAGAAAAATATTTTATTTGTAAAAGTCTAGCATAGTGGTTATATTTTTAGGTAAATTTAAGTATGTTTTGTCAGGGTAGATTGAGTATTGCTAGGTTAAGTTTGGTTTTATAAGATGTAAAGTTATGTGGTAGTGTTTGATCGCTTAAATTAAAAATATTAAATCCTTAAATTGTCTAGGATTTTTGTTAAAATCAAAAGGTATTAATTAAACTTAAGCACTTGTTTGGCAGATTAAATAAATGTGAGATGTATGAATTCAATGATTGGGTTCGGGGCCAATTAACCCAAGGAATGTCAATGTTAATAATCTCAAATGATGCCACATTTTAGTGGTTTTTAAGACTTTTTTTTAAATTCGCTATAAATTTACTAATAGCATTAGAAGGATAAAATTCACATTATTTTCATCAGAAAGAAATGCATTAAAAATGTTGATAGTGGAGAAAACATTAATAAAATTAATACATTATATAAAATTAAAGTTATTTATAAATTATTTATACAAAATGTTGTAAAACTCCTATTGGTCATTTATGTATGTAATATTATAATATTAGAAGAAAACTGAGATATTCAAGTTGTGTATAATTTTGTTCTGATCAAAAAAATATAT
Organism: Stictocephala bisonia; assembly: GCA_035578905.1. Lineage (NCBI taxonomy): Eukaryota > Metazoa > Arthropoda > Insecta > Hemiptera > Membracidae > Stictocephala > Stictocephala bisonia. The sequence continues at coordinate 88,863 of JAQJVL010002373.1, read as the reverse complement.
CATTTTATTGGCCAACATTTATATGAAATTAGACAAGAAGTAATAACTAGTCTAAATGTTATTACTTTCCTTAGCTTAGCAACGACTAGTTGCCCTAAATGTCATTACAGCCTAGCAACGAATATGACAATCACATCATTCAAGTACTGTATATCTCGAATGTCACAGATCACCCATAATCATAAATAACATAAAGAAAACTAGTTCAATAATAATAATTATGTTCAGAAAAAAATATATAGTATCATTATAGATTGCCCGGTGCTTCTGTCACAAGTGGACTTCCGTACTCCAACAGCTAGAACCCGGTCTCGTGATTTATTCAGCAGGCGCCACTACCAACGCTCCTATGAATTCCATGGTCCGCTCGCCAGAATGATGAGGCTCGGGAATAGTTTCTGTGACACGTTCGATATTTTCAATGACAGTCTAACATTTATTAGAAGATGCGGTGCTCGCTGCCCCCACCTGCCTTTATAGTTATACACTTGTTATTCGTCTATGGTTTGTGGTATAGTTATTATTTATTATTCATAGCTTTTACACTGTAATCATTAAAGTTTTTGGAATTGCTATTATTATAGATAGTTTATTTTCACTGATATTTATTGTATAGCTTGTGCATATTTGCATCTCTTCATAGAAGCCGCATCTATTTTACTGTATTTATATATTACATTCTTAATTTATATTCATCACTATTGGTACTACTTATTATTAGTTACACAGTTTCACTTATGATTAATTATCATGCCTAATATTAATAGTCCACTTGGATGTTTGGCTTGGCCCTTTAATTATAAGTAAGTGTTATTTCATATGTATTATGTAACATGTTTGTAATTTGGTCTTTGACCGTTGGAATGGAATAAAATAAAATAAAAATTATATTATACAATATTTACACAAAATTAGATAAGAAGTAATAACTAAATATGTTGCCTAGCAACGAATATGACAATCAGATTGTTCAAGTATATCTCGAATGACATGAATCACTTTTAATCACAAAAATCAATAATAACTAGTTAAATAATACACAAACACTAAAAGTCACATAAAAGAACAAAACAAGCATAAAAAACTACCGGCTTGGCAATAGCGAATGGGACTAGCGGGTAGACAAACAGATGGTGTGTGAGATGAAGCAAACAAACGAAATCAACAAGTCACTGTGCCATGTAGGAAATTTGTAGAGAAAATTCAAAAACACTTAAACAAACACTGGTTCATCATCTATCAAATGATATGTATTTGAAATAGCTTTGACGTTTTATTTTGACTCTAAGTGGCTGTAACCGAGCGTGCACACATCGCCTCAAATTGAGGCGGTAAAGTTCTACGAACAAACCAATTGCCTCAATTTTAGGCGATCAACATTCCTTGGGTTAATGCACACAATGATATAGATGGTAATTCTGCACTGTTACTTTGTCAACTTCAATTATTTTCATACTTTGATGATACATTTTTGGGATGCTAAATATCAATATTTAGTAAAAATTAGGTGCTGGAAACATAAAGTTAGTATCATTAGTGATACATTAGTATACACCAAGGCCGCCCATATATATCGTGGCGCGGCAGTTATGGTTAGTTTAGGTTATCATAGCCTATTGTAGAATATGTTTTTACAAATTCTGCTGACTGAAAAGTGGTTTGTGAAAGTGAAAATATGTTATTACAGGTTCATTCTACAATATAATAACCTAACCATAACTGCCACGGCGTGATGTCTCTGAAATGTCAGTGACAGCGAGTGGACTTCAAACCTTCTTTTCGCTTTGCAACATGAACGACGGCTTTCTGACACTTGATTTTCATTTTTCTAACTAATTCAGGACTACCATATCATCATATCAAAATATAAAAAGAAATTAAGTTGACTAAGTAATAGTGCAGAGTTACCAAATAGATAATCAGACATGTTTGTTGAATAATATTGTATCCTCTATCCATTTATCACTACTACCTTAAATAGACGCTTGATTAAAAGACATAAATTAAATAATAAAATATTTCATACAGCATATTATAACTGACCAAATGTTCTGGTAAACAACAATTATAGAGTACAAGAACTGGTCAGGTTTTAATTCCTTATACCACCTTTAATAAGGTAAGATTGCAAAATTACAAATCTTTTCTTAAATGGCAATCAAATCATTTATTATTCAAGTATCCTTAGATATTATTAGGTATTTAAAACAAGTACTTCAGCACTTACCTCTTGTGGATAATCTTATTTAATATAATAACATTCCATTAAGATATGAAGATGTTCACTTCGCTCTATTGTGCAATAGACAATGAAAATATATTTACAGTTACTATTTATTATTTTACAATTAAATCAACTTTAAATTATGTATGGTAGTTAAATATTTATTATTTAATTATTTTTATATGCATAAGCTTATATTTATTAGAAAATTATTACATCCCCTTTACTTTAGGCATATTTATTAGTGGTTTATGGACAGTTATTTAATCAAATTATTTTTGGGGAACTGTGGGGATTCTCTGATATATTCCTGACATACGGAATTGGATTGGACACATCCCAATTACGTTGTCTTCTCCCCTCGATGAGTGTTGGGTTCTGTCGGGTCGTCAGCTAAGGTGTCCACGTCACATGTAGAGGCTGGTCCATGTCATCCTTTGATCTTCTGCTCCCGGTACGTCTGTCCTAGGTACCCTCTTGGCTCTTCGCCTTGATGTCAGGCTAGGCTGAATCCTTGTGACACCCTTGACAGCGAGCTTAGGCTGATTCCTTTTCTGTCACTGTGGGGTGGTTAGCTCAAAATCGAACTATGAAGCTGGTGGTCAGGTTAGGCTGACTGGTTCATCCCCTTTGGCGTCGGCCCTTTTATGTTGGAGTCCGACTGGCAGTAGATGAGACCTCCTTTATACTTGGAGTGGCCCCTGAGCACATAAACTGTTGCTCTTGCTTCTTCAAGCTTGACTAACTCTCCCCAAGTTCAGTAAGTCCTCCTTCAATACTCTTTCCCTTTCCCTTCGATACTTCTTCAAAATCATCCCTTCTACGCAAGGGTAATCCCTACCAATATTTCCATATACAATTAGATTGACTACTCGCCATACCCCTACAGTTCATTTCATCTTCCTGGTGGAGTCTCCTACTGCTTCATTCAGTGTCAGTGGAAATCTTAGTGGCCGCCTTTTGGTGAGTAATCAATATTTTTGTTCTAGACCTCAACCATCATTCTCACAGTTGCTGGACTCTGAAAACCGATAGATAGATAATGTTCAATAGCATGTTTCCTAACTCAGTTCCTGTCTCCTGAAGCTTGCATTGTTTCCTCTATTTCCCAGAATATATCCTTGAAATCTAATCCTTTTTGTTAAGTGTTAAAATACTATAAAGGTCAGGTAGATTTATAAATAGGTTAGCTTTTATGAGGTTTTGTAATGTTAGGCTGGTTTTATTAGATATTTGTATTATTAGTATTAACCTAACCTAATAATACCTAAAAAAACAAAAGCCAATGTAACCTAACAAAAATCTAACATAACCTAACCAAAACTTAACATAACCTAACCAAACCTAACATTACTCAACCTATTCTGTCAAAACATAACCTTAATAAAACCGGCACATTTCCAGCGCTAATGGGCTTCGTGATGTTCTAATTGCAAAACCCATATTCGTGATCTGGACAGAATTCCTTAACAATTCGAGAACAGTCAAACCTCCTCTGGCTTGACACCCGATAACTCGACAGTCTGTGTAACTTGACAGTCAACAAATAATAGGATGCAAGTCTAGCTGGCTTTAGGTTATGTGTATTTCGACTTTAGGGCAGCCAAAACGAGCCTAAACTCGTTGGGTATTTTAGGTCTTTTTGCAGATACAGTAACTAAATACATATAAGCTATAATTTTATGATGTCATTCAAATATATCATGAGTTAATTTATTAAAATACATTAAAAATGCCAATGTTCTGTATAACTAAACAACTTCTGGGTCCTCAAAGTGTCAGTTTTGAGGTTTTTCTGTACCTGCAACACTATATATACAAAAAGATATTTTTTATATTTTCCTAATTTTTGTGGCATTCCCCTCAAGATTTTTCTGAGTCCTCTCAAAGTTAGCACATTTTATGAGGATTTTGAGAAAAAACTTTTAAATAGCATAATGTGCTCTTTCCAATAATTACTAATTTTTGTTATGTTATCTAATAATTAGAAAAATATTTTTAAAATTTATGAAAAATAATCCCAAAAACAAATAAAAGGATGGGGGGTGACTATGAAACAATATAATATTTCCAAATTACACATTTTATGTCAGTGTATTATTAAATTTTTTCTAGTTTTAGGTAATACAGTAGAACTTGTAACCACGAATCTGAAGGGGATTGAAAAATATTCGTGTTATCAAAGTATTCGTGATAGCGAGGTGCGTGGTAGTAAGGTTAAAGTGGACAAAATTCGTCGTATAGAGGTTGGTTTTCTTATGAAACAAATAGTTCATTGTTAGTTTAATTATTGCACTATGTACCTACATTGAATTGACTAAATCCATGTTCTGTAGGCATCCTATGTTTTAATTTGTAATGCGGCAAAAAATAATTCATTAGTTCTATAATAAACAAACACCATGTTTGGAATTGAAATACAGCACTGCAGTATTATAGTATATTATGGTGGGATAATAAACACAAATGAAACAAACAGACAATTCCATGTGAAGCATTTATTAATTGAGTACTAACTGTAAAACATGTGTAATGTAATAAAATGATCAATATGTAGGCTATTGCTACGAGTGCAAAAATAATTCCTCTCCTTTGAGAAATGCTCGCTAATAGATTACACTGAACTGCACTGCACAACAAACCAAACTACTCTACCATTGTACGTAAACTCAGATACAAATCCACACTCATAGGTACCGTCTTATTCCAGCTCGGTATTTTACCAGTAGTTGCTCCAAACGGAAGTCAGGATTCCTGTTTTGACATGAATAAAATGGAAATATTCTCTCGTCTTACTGAGATTTTTACCGTGGGAATTCGTCTTCCAGAGGTTGAATTCATGGTATAGAGGTGGCTATTGATATTCGTGCTATGAAAGTTTTGATTTCGTGCTCTCGTTGTCTTGAAAATTGAATAAAATTTGTGTTATCGAGGTAGTTGGTCCGTAACATACGTGTTATAAAGGTTATTTTAACATTGAGTGTTATGGGAGGTTCAAGGGCATTTGAACAAATTAGTGCTATTGAGTATTTTATTTTGTGCTATAAATGTTCCACTGTATAAGGTTATTATGTGTAATTTAGGGAGGGAGAAGAATCATACTGAAAAACCATATATGGTACAAAAATGTTAATATTTGTAAGCATGAGACCATTATTTTAAAAAATTTGCTAAAAATATTAGGTAAACATTATTACAAGTAGTATTTATAATAATTACTAAAATAAATTAGAATTTGAGAGAAATTTAAAAGACTCTGAAAACGGGAAGAGGAAGTGATTCAGTAGTAGAACAGATAGTGGAGACAGTGACCATTCTAAGAATGATTTGAACCCTATTTCTTCCTTTTCCATCCAAATGGTTTCAGTCAACGAAAGATGAGATTGCCACTGTTACCTCTGGGAAAGATGAGATTGCCACTGTTACCTCTGGGAAAGATGAGATTGCCACTGTTATCTCTGGGAAAGATGAGATTGCCACTGTTACCTCTGGGAAAAATGAGATTGCCAATGTTACCTCTGGGAAAGGCTGATCTGCATAAATTGTTTAACAAAATTGAGGAACTTAAATCACAATTGAAGACTGTTGAAGAAAGATGGGATGAAATGGAGCAGGAGATGATGAAAAACTTAACTTAGTAACACAAGAATACCAGAAAGTATTCTTGGAGACATTAATGATTGTTCAACGGGCCGTAATATGATGATTTATAAATTAGCGGAGAGTTATAGCTCTAATCTTGATACCAGGATCACATATGAGAAGTAATTAGTGAGAAAACTTGTTGTGATTTTCACTGTACATGTAGGAGGTATCTATTTGAGTTGACACTAGTCTTCAATATTTGGAGAGCCACTCATCTACCAGAACAGATACTAATTATTTGGTTAGCCACAATTTACTTGACTAGCAGTTTTGATTTACTTGAGTTAACACTAATCTATTCAGGTAATTGAAATACTATGTATGATAAATGCCAACCTACAGCTGCTGACAGACGTTCTCTTTGAGCAACAATAGTCTTGGAGTTTTTGTGTAAAAATACTCACAGTAAAAAAAAAAAAAAAAAAAAAAAAAAAAAAAACCACACAAAACGGTAGTAAAATCACTCCCTTAATCTGCAACAACTCCCAGTTTAGAAGAAGGGAAATTGCCCATCACTGGATAGCCAAATCTAGAGACCCCCAAATTTCAACATGATTTCTCTCCATTTCAACTTCAAACATTTCCTTCTCCCAGTTAAGCGGCAATTTAAAAACAGTACATTTTATTATATAAAATAATCGGAAGTGACCAAATATTTTAGGGTTAAAGAGATCAATAGTTGGCAATACCTTGTTAACTTTCTTCCAATGTGATTGTATATCCAGTTCTCAAGTGACTGAAAAAGGAGCCTTTAGGAAATATGTCTGATTCTAATTTACAGATTACCAGGTATGCTGCTTTCCACCCATTCATTGTTTATTGAAATCCAGGCCAAGTGCTCTGAAAATAACCTGAATGTTTACTTAATTTTTGTAAGTTCCATTTCCTAGCAATAAATATATGTGTAATGTGATGAATTACTAGATCACAAAAATCTGTTGTATTAATAAAGAACCATAATCATATACCAACATAGTTGAGATTGCCGTTGCCTTTTTGTTAAACAGTAAAAATCTGCATGAGAATATTCACAATTTTCAGTCATCCAAGACAATCTAAAATGTTTTTCAGAAAAATTATTTGTTTTTTTTCCCAGCAAAGAAATGTTATTGAATCCCTCCTGTAATGATTTTATAATGTTTAATATTATAAATAACTTAGTCAGAAAATCTCTGTTTCCAGTTGAAAGGTGTTATTGTTGATGGAAAGTTGAAGATTTTACATGAATCATTTGTCCAGTATGACAGTTGCTTACCTGAGTTCAGGTAAGAAAAAGATCTAATGTCATTGAGGGTCAGTTTGTTTGCTTATCATGTAAAGTAAAGTCTATACACATTACTGATTGATGTTATAGAATCAAATCAAATCAAAAATGGCTTTATTCATGTCGTACAAAGATTATACATTGAATAGTGTCAAAGTATGTAGTATACAATATATCACTAAATACTATAAGAACAATTTATAAAAAGAAAAACAAATCAAGATTTAAAGTTAAATACCTCAGCTGTTGAGTATGGAACACAGTCTAGCAAATACTTTTTTAAACCTTTCTTGAATTTATAATTGGTGCAATCATGTTCAATTTTTTAGGGTAGCATCTGTAGGTACTTTTGTCCAATATAACTTGTCTTTTTTTTATAAAAATCTAGATTATGTTGACTTGTTATATAACTCTGCCCCTGGTATTGTATCCATGAGAAGGTTGGTTCAAGCCATGTTCTTTCACATACATAGATACATTCTAATATGTATAATCCATAAACTGTCATAATATTTAATTTTCTAAAATTTGATTTTACTGATGTTTAGCTGGTAACCCCAAAATTATTTTATATGCCTTTTTTTGTAATTTTAGTATTCTCTCCAAATTTCTCTTTGATGTAAGCTCCATACCAATGTAATTCCATATGAAACATGTGAATGGATATAAGAAAAGTAAATTAATTTTAATGTTTCGAGATTACACAAATAGGACATTTTCTTTAACGCATATAAGCAAGAATTTATTTTTGAGCATATTTTTAATACATGTGAATCCCATGAAAGATGTTCATCTATAAATAATCCCAAGTAGTTGTCTTATCTAATTGCTTTAATCGGTTTCCCATCTATTGTGATTTTTGAAAACAAACTTTCTTTTATTTTGTTTAGTTGAAAAATATGTGAACTGGGTTTTCTCCAAATTAAAGTGTAAGTTATGGATAGTAAATAATTTATAATGTTTATTAGTTCGATATGGGATATAGATGTTATCTCTGCCTGTGTATTACTAGACACCTTCAGGTTTGTGTCATCTGCGTATAAATACATGTTTTCTCTAGGAATCAGGGTCAAAGTATTTTGCACACCATTTAGGTAGCACAGGAATAATAATGGGCCAAGTATAGAGCCCTGAGGAACTCCATATTGGCACAGTTTCTTTTTTGACTTAACAGATGTTAGCCAATCTCCTTTCTTACATGTGAGTTCTATAAATTGATATCTGTTTTGTAGGTAAGATGCAAACCACTTTTATTCCTTGTTATCTACACCCATATCTTTTAATTTCTTTAGTAATGTACTGTGGCATACTCTATCAAATGCTTTTGAGAGATCCATAGAGACTCCAATTACAATGTAAGTTAAGTATCAAGTCAAATTACTTCAATATAAATTTAAATAGGTAATACATCAAAGGGGAGGGGATACTGGGAATTCTTTGACAGGAAGTATTGTCATTCAGTACCATGGTGGATATCATGTGACTAGTACACTTGACAGAAGGCGGTAACAAGTTTTGACAAGCTGGCCAGGCTATCGAAGTCAGACAGGCAGGGTGGGTGTCTACAAAGCTTTCCTCGAGACTGTATGGCACCCGACCTAGTAAGACACTAGACATGGTATACAGTTTAGAAAAAGAAACGACTAATCTATATTTAGATATTGGTATAAATATTCCTCAAGACTGAAGGATGAGCATCTTTGAAGATGATCATTTAATAGCCACTGCTTATCTTGGTTAGCCATTGATGACATTGGGAAACCCTGAACCTACCTGGACGCTGGGGTGGTGCAAAAAAAGTCATTTTGACAATTTGATGTTGCTATAGTGCAGAAAAGTTATGATTGGTAGAAAAAAACTAAATAAAAATTATTCAAATCGGACTTTATCTTCCGATAAATAGCACACAGCCTACATTGGATGGCTGGTTGGGTAGAGTGTGGGTAGAACTCGTAGTGCAACCACCTCCTTGAGGTGAGTTTATGGTTCTTTATATATTAACAAGTAATATCTAACAAAGCGAAGAGCTGCAGAGTTGAAGTAAGCATTTAATATTTTACTGAAAAAATAATTATTTTTTTAATTCTTAAAAATTGGCAAAAACTGATTTTGTACCCATTTTAACAGAGCTTGCACAGTCAGAAGATATTGTTTAAATGCGTAATTTTCGTTTTATGGTCATTTAACAGTAACAGGTGCAGTTAATTTATACTATAGCAATTAAAATTAAATTATGAAAAAAACGAAAAATAATAATATTTTTTGATTTTCAATTTGTTGTGCAATCAAAAGATAAAGTCTGAATCTTTGAATAATTTTTTTAAATTTTTCTTCTGTTTACCAATCACAACTTTTCCATACTATAGCAACATCAAACTGTCAATTTGATTTTTTTCGCACCACTCTACTGAACTTTGCACCACTATGGAACTTGAGTAGCCATCCGTGATTAAGTTGGGTAGTACTTAACTTTGGTAGCATCTTTTATCAACGTGGGTAGCCCCTATTATCAACTTGGGTAGCCACACGTGATCAACTTGGTCAAAATATTGTATCAACTGGTGAACTACTAGGTGTTTCTATACTTGAGAATAAATAAAATAGTATGACTGTATATTGATTGAAACTTCCCAATTTCCTTTTCAGTATGATTTTCATGATATGATTTTCAATGATAATCAGTTGTATTAATTTTTATTTTTATCATATTTCGATGAGGATTCGTAATCAAACTGTCCCACTCTTCCCCAGTCCTTAAGACCATGTTCGTCCTAAAGCATGACCAGCTTAACTATGCCGCTCTGAGTTTTCGATTAGGAGTTCTCACATTAAAGAATGTTTGTCATTTCTATTGAAAGAAAAAGAAGTCATTTTCAGTGAGAGAACAAAGTTTTTAGGTGTTCACATTGATAGCAATTGAAATTTTGAAACACATATTTCCTCAGTCTGTAAATCTTTCATTACTGGCTTTCATTACTGTAACTCAGATCATTACTTAGTCTGTAAATGTTCTGGTATTTTCGCATTAAAAAAATCTTGCTTCGTTCGTTAACAAAGAAATATTACTGTGTGCAAATTATAGTTTAATTTATCCATTTTTTTTAGTATGCAGATGAAATTTGGGGTCATGAATGCACAAAGACCAAATTTATATTTAAACTTCTAAAAAAGCAATGAGAACCATGTTTAAAAAACGAAAATCTTTTTCTTGCAAACAACTCTTCAAGGAACATAATTACTCACCTTTCCGTGTATCTTCATCCACCGTGTCCTCTTGTATGTCAATAAAAATAGCCACAATTTTATAAACAAGCTCCAAAAATACGATTATAATCTTCGTCTGAACAACAAACTTAATCTACCTCCTTACAGAACTGCATTTTTTAAGAAACATTTTCAGTGCAACAGCCCTAAACTCAATAAGCGAACTGCCAAATTCAATAAAATGTGAAAGTGGCGTGAGCAGGTTTTCTGGAAAACCTAAGGCTTACCTTTTGTCTCATGCCTTCTACAATGTAGACGGACATTTGAAATGCCGTTATTAGTGGTTTATAATAATATTTTGTTTTAAAGGTTTTTATATTCAATTGTAAATTAATGTCTAATTAATGACGCTATTACAGTGTTCAAAATGATTTATAAAAATAAAGACATTTTTTAATTTAATTTTATCAGTCTATCACAAAACTCCTCACGAAACAAACACTCTGCCAAAAATTACTTTGAACTAGTAAGAGTTTACCACAAATAAAACGAAAAATCAAGAGTAGAAAACAAACAAGCATCCACTAGCCAAGCATCCCTTATCTCCATATATATGAGCATGTAGGCTTAGTCGTTTGGGCGAGCCGGTGGCTATTTTAATATAAAACTACAATTTTTCTCAGTTTTATTATTTTCATTCTTTATCCATTAGTTTTTAAAAATTGATAGTTAGATTTGCTTACATTTACTTATAATATGTAAGAAATTGTTTGATTTTCCTCTGATGTTGTAATGTTAATTTACTGCTTTTGGTTTGTTTTCATGCTGTGGAAATAAACAAAAAGCATTTTATTTTGTTTCATTTCATTTTATTTCTGGATCAATGAAATCCTGCAAAAATACTGCCAATACATACTCTAATACTATTGTTGGACCTGACTGACAATTATTTGTTGATAAGTATAAACAATGAAATTCAATTAAATACAAACATTTGTTCTATATACATAATTGGTATATTATTAATTCATGCCTATCTATGTGATACTAATTTATTTTCAATTTTTATTTTTGATTAGACATATAATATTTTCATTATCTTATTAAATTACTATTGTTATCTAAATGAGTAAATTGTTAAATTATATTATTTTCAGAATCAGTAATTTTGTATGCTTAGATGAGTTTATGCTATAGGACACAAAATGGGGTTGTTAAGTCAGCAAAACAAACAGTTGTAGCTCCAGTCCTCATGTGGGTTAAGGCTTTGGACCTTCTGTTAGACAAGCTCAAAGTCTGTGGTGCAGACTTCTCGCAAGTTGTAGCGTTATCAGGCTCAGCTCAGGTAAATATTATTAATGGTAATAATATTTATAATATCTCCATTAGAACACAGAATTTGGTTTTTTAAAGTATTTTTCTTAAACAAAAAGACATTTACATAGTAATAATAATATTATGTACCTATAAAACCTACAAGAATTTAAATTTGATTAAGAACGTATAAGTTGTTAGTTTAAAACAAACTTTGCCAATAGAACTCAAGTTTAATTTTTTAGTCTAAAAAACGTTTTTTTCGTACAACAATTGTTTAGCCGGACTTTCTTTAAAAACAATCAGTTTTTATAAACAGACCCATATATATTGGTCTTACAGTCTTTTACATTTCAAAATCAATAATGTATAACTTCCATCACAACTGGGCAATTACAAAGAACAGGAAAAAACATTTTTCTATGGCTGATAATGATTCTCTATTTTACTATGTATACACTCCTGATGTATATGAAGATACTAAAATTAAAATACATCTTTTCTATACCTCAGACTACCCGTCTACCCACCCCAGTCGGAAACAAGAAAACTTGGTAAATTTAAAGATGAATTAATTAAATTAGCTACAGAAATGATTGGTGTAAGAGCAAAGTGCATTCTGTATTAAAAGAGGAGAAGCTAGCAAAGGGTGTATGTGCCCCAAAGAGTACTACTCAACATGAGTGGCTACCCAAAACGATCATGGGGGCTACCTAAGTTAATCCAGAGTGGCTACATAAATCGATCATGGGGATCTACCCATGTTGATCAAGAGGGCTCTCGAAGTTAATCATGGTTGGCTAACCAAGCTGATCACGAGGCGCTACCCAAGTTGATCTTGGGTGCTACTCAAGTTTATTATGGGTGCTACAAAAGTTCATCAAGATAGACTTCTGAAGTTGATTATACTCAAAAGTATTAGTGGCTACCGAAATTGATCAACTTTATCAAATCATTGAAGAAGGTCAATCCTTGGCTTTGCAGAAGATTTTACTGGGAAAAAGTTATGTTTACGTACGAAATGTTTGTATTGTTAATTTTTGTTCATATCTAACTTTATAATGTATTTTGTATGCCAGTAATAATGTAGTATTCAGTTGATAGCAGCATTTTATATGATTTATTAGTATGCTTAAACTGTAACTACTAATAAAATGTCTTTCTACAACCAAGTAGAATCTTTGACCATCTACAATTAACCTTTGACCTTTTTTAGTGCGCTTTTCGTGGTATTTGACTCAGTTAGACAGTCAAATGTGTTGTACATCTTGACCTATGCTTACGGTTAATATTTTTCTCGAACACCATGTGGACCATCCACCATTGGATGTGAAGAGTCGTTAACTAACTGCCCTAAACAATTAATTATTTCATAGGTCTAGTATGCATTTACAAAGTTTAACACTTCCAATTTCAGCCAAGAGAATAATATTAAGCCATCTACAACAGGACCTGCATTGTAACTTTTTATATCTGTAAACAGTGTCTTTTTTTAGTGTTCTTTTGAGGTCGTATTTGTGGCATATTATGCACTCCTAATATAGACCTTTAATTTGACACTCTCGTTACCGGAAGCTTTAGTTATTAGTAATGACACTGGCCTGCTTAAGCCTACAAAATAAATAATTTTAATGTAAGTTTGAATGAAAAATACTGTAGTGAGAGTGCCTAAATTTAAAATTGACTCTTGCAATACAATGCTTGTTGTTGTCTACTGCAAATAAATGTATTTGATTTGATTTCCCGGTGATTCCAATGATTTTTTGGAGCATAGTACAGCCTGCAACCGGTCATCTTTACGCAATCAAAGGCCTTAGACATATCAGGCCTGATGTATTCAGAGAAAAATCAACCGGAGCCAGCTTGGTCGATTTGTTCTCTTGAAAGCTGTACTGGTTATGGATGCAGTAATTGGATTAGTTCAAGAAAATGTAACTGATTGTACATAAATTTTTCAAAGAATTTTGAGATTGCTGGAAATAAAGAAACCGGTATGGAGTTGTTTTCATGTCACTATCATCTCCCCTCTTGAAGAGGGGTTTGATTTTTGTGATTTTTAAACAATCTGGGAACTCTTCACTACATAGCGAGTTATTCACCAGTCTTTCTAATGGTGCAGTCAGTTCTTCTTTGCATTGTTTTAGAATTTTCATTGATACCCAGTTCGTGCCACAGGAGCTATTAGGTTTGAAGTTGTCAAAGGGTTGGAGTATATCTGCGCTAGTAACAGATTTTAACTCAGTGAGTGTTGTCGCTGCCCAGTCCTGGTCTACGACTGTATCAATCAGTTGAAGTGCGAGATCAGGATTTATCCTACAAGAAACAGTTGCAAAAAATTTTTTTAATTTGTTGAAAATCTCCCCTCAGTAATTCTTTGTCACACGATTATCGATGATGGTGGTGTCGCCATGACTGGCTGTTTGGCTTGCTCTGTGGTCATTGAAAATTTTCCACGCTTCTTTGGATATACAGTCTGAATTTTTCAATCTGTTTTCAATTTCAAGAGCTCTGTGATTTTGTACAGAAATCTGGAAAGATTTCTTTGCAACATGGTATGCATGTTCGTTAGGTTGAATTTTGTTTTGGGGAAGGTTCTTATATTTTTCCACCATAATTTATTTTTTTTAAATATCATGGATAAGAATATTGTTTTAATTCTTTCTTACGCCCTGGGGGTCTTTGCAAAGCTGACTGATAGAAATCTCGAAAAGGTGGATCAAAGTGCCTGTCAATGTTTACAGATTTCACTGATGTTGGTTTCTGCTTGCAACACATTCACCCTCCAAAATTCCTGATCAAGCCTGCATCTTAGTTCCTGAATTCCAGATTTTAAATTTTCCTTTTTTGATTTATTGGCTTGTTTTTTTGGTTGCAAGAGGCCCTCATCTATTGAGACCCCCCTATGTTGTGGTCTGATAGATGGGTGTTCAAGGTTTTTTTATTTAACAAAAAAAGTTGAGAAAATTTTGTCAATGCACGTGACCGAAGTTTGAGTGACTCATGTCGGAATCATAATGGAATGGTACATTCTCATTTGACTCAAAAAGCTTTCGCTCTTACTGACTCAGGCTGACTCACAGATTCTTTCCAAAATTTCAAGAAATTTATCTATGTTTGATGAATCTGTGCTCTTGTAAATATCTTGTCTGAAAGATGTTTGCCAAAGTCAGGTGTCTTCAATTAATTGATTGATGAAGAGAATTGTGAATTTAGGAAAATTGAAATTCAACCGCTTTTGTGGTCACTGTGGCAAAAACTGACCTTTTGCTCATAGTCATAAAGTGTGAAATTTTGATTTTTTTTGTCATTCAAATGTGTTTCACAGCAGACTAAGAGTAGATCCGGTGCCTCCTGTGAGACAACATCCTCAATGAGTTCTTTTTTCCTTCCAACACCCTGAATGTTGAGATGGAGGATATTGTGACATCTTTATCAGATGACTGAATATGCTGAGTTATGGATTCCCTAGCTTCCCACATCCTACTCCGGCTTTTGAATTTTCAAAGCCAATTTCCCTCATATTGTTGGCATAGTGAGCCAAAATTTCACTAACTAAATGCTTCCTCTTGTGGTTGACACTTGAAAGCCGTGCCTAGTGTAGTTGTCTGTTTGCAAAAGAGAGTTTATGTTTACAAAACCCCATTTATTTTCTTTACATTGTTCAGCAATCATCTTATTTAGCTCAGAAATTAGATTATTATACTGAACTGTGTCTTGTCTTAATGGTGCTTCAACCCACATTACCTGTTTGCTCTCCAAAGTCTGTCTATTTGAATTAATGTTTTCTAGCAACATGGCACTGTGTACTGGCAAGTCGGTGCAGAACAGGAGCTCCAGGCTCTTGATCCCGATAATTTCCTCCACACCCAACTCTCATCAGCCTTCTCTGTCACAAGCTCTCCAGTATGGATGGATTCCAGCACTTCTTCTGAATGCAGGCTTCTAGAAGAAGCTGTTGGTGGACCTGAGGTATTTCTTACAATCTTAATAATAGCTAAGCCTACATATGATTTTGCAGTGAATTTCACAATGATTTGGTAGTATGTATTCTTGAACTAGCGCTACGCTTTACAAGTCAACTTCTGTTGCAATGATATGCTTGCTGCATAAGTATATAAGGGTTATTCAAAAATGAATAAAAAGATTTTAATGAATATCGTAAATCTGGTTTAAACTATAGAAAAAAAGAGTTTTTAACGCTGTTATCTATGTTCTATGTGAGCCACATGAGTTATACAATAGATATTAATTTGATAGTTAAGTTCTGAATAGACTCTTTTAAGGGTATTGGCATGAACTCTATCTTATAAATCCCTTCGTATGTGTTTCCTAAATTCTGAAAAGTTCTATGGTACTGGGTGAACAAACTTTTTATCTGTAGCATAACCCCAGATAAATAAAGCTGCGTAGGGTCAAGCCCGAACTGTGAGGTTGTCAAAGCATGAGTGACAATTTATCGTAAGTTGCACGACCAATTCAGCAATGTGGCTCAACAAGATACTTTACCAGTTTGGCGGAGCTCCAGCTTTAACCAATACATAGTTATTACAATCTTTCTCTAGTGGAGTGATAAGCCATAAACCAAGGCTGTCTAGTACAGGATGTGTCCAAGAGAATTGGCAACACTGCTGTATGAGAGTGTAACAAGCCACCTCGTGCATTAAGTAGCAAAGTAGGTGTGAACTCCCGTATTTAGTACCTTTTATTCTTGTTATTGAATATGAGTTTTTTTGCATCAACTACAATATTACAAAATGTTGTGTTGTATTGCCTGCTGTTAGTGATTTTTTGGCCTGTGATATTAGTACATTAAGATTTTTAACTATATTTTATATGTTATTTTGTATATTAACTGTATTTTTTATGTATTTGTGTTTGTTTATTTATTTTTATATAAATTTGTATATATATACATTTATACTATACAGACTTCAAGAACAATTATTTCAATTTTAAACTTAAGGTATTGGTTTCAATATTTAAATTTTACATTTCATATACTTATTTTGCATAATATAAATATGTAATGTTTATGGTACTATATTTTGACTTTGTCTATTGCCATGTGTTTAATGGCAATAAAATTCTTGATTCTTGATTGCACTGTAAAAGAAACTAAATAGGTTGCTGAAATCTGAAGGATATGCTTAACAAAGGACCCAAAATTATTGGATTCACGCCATTCTACAATCACAATGGACACCCTTGGATTCAAGCTTTGTTTCCATAACAGATTTCACGTGGGTTATAGGTGTCATAGGTTTTTAGGAATACGTTGAAATGTTTGAGGCCAGAATGAAAATGTTCCTGAGTTTAAAAAAGATGAGCCAGTTTAATTTCGTAAAGCTGTACCTACACTGTTTACCAACTAACCATTTTTGTTAAGTGATAACAGGAATTTACTATGTAATCTCCTACGAAAATATTGCTAGATGAAGAAAGAAAACGAAAAGTAAAAGAAGATGACTTCAAGCTTCTTTAGGACAATATGATATATTGCACTCTGTTCCATCAAATGTTGGAGGTATCACCGACTACATTAGTGATCAAATATTTAACTGTCACAAGACATGGCTAGTTGACTAGCAAGAGTCTTGCAGCCACAACAAAAGCATTAGCCTCAGGCTACAAACATCACACTGCTGATCAAATATTTAACTGTCACAAGACACGGCTAGTTGCCTAGCAAGAATCTTGTAGCCAGAACAAAAGCATTAGTCTCATGCTACCAACATCACACAGGTAATCAAATATTTAACTGTCACAAGACATGGCTAGTTGCCTAGCAAGAATCTTGCAGCCACAACAGAAGCATTAGTCTCAGGCTACAAACATCACACAGGTAATCAAATATTTAACTGTCACAAGACACGGCTAGTTGCCTAGCAAGAATCTTGCAGCCACAACAGAAGCATTAGTCTCAGGCTACAAAAATCACACAGGTAATCAAATATTTAACTGTCACAAGACACGGCTAGTTGCCTAGCAAGAATCTTGCAGCCACAACAAAAGCATTAGTCTAATGCTACAAACATCACACAGGTAATCAAATATTTAACTGTCACAAGACACGGCTAGTTGCCTAGCAAGAATCTTGCAGCCACAACAGAAGCATTAGTCTCAGGCTACAAACATCACACAAGTAATCAAATATTTAACTGTCACAAGACATGGCTAGTTGCCTAGCAAGAATCTTGCAGCCAGAACAAAAGCATTAGCCTCAGGCTACAAACATCACACAGGTAATCAAATATTTAACTGTCACAAGACATGGCTAGTTGCCTAGCAAGAATCTTGCAGCCACAACAGAAGCATTAGTCTCAGGCTACAAACATCACGCAGGTAATCAAATATTTAACTGTCACAAGACACGGCTAGTTGCCTAGCAAGAATCTTGTAGCCAGAACAAAAGCATTAGTCTCATGCTACCAACATCACACAGGTAATCAAATATTTAACTGTCACAAGACATGGCTAGTTGCCTAGCAAGAATCTTGCAGCCACAACAGAAGCATTAGTCTCAGGCTACAAACATCACACAGGTAATCAAATATTTAACTGTCACAAGACACGGCTAGTTGCCTAGCAAGAATCTTGCAGCCACAACAGAAGCATTAGTCTCAGGCTACAAAAATCACACAGGTAATCAAATATTTAACTGTCACAAGACACGGCTAGTTGCCTAGCAAGAATCTTGCAGCCACAACAAAAGCATTAGTCTAATGCTACAAACATCACACAGGTAATCAAATATTTAACTGTCACAAGACACGGCTAGTTGCCTAGCAAGAATCTTGCAGCCACAACAGAAGCATTAGTCTCAGGCTACAAACATCACACAGGTAATCAAATATTTAACTGTCACAAGACATGGCTAGTTGCCTAGCAAGAATCTTGCAGCCAGAACAAAAGCATTAGCCTCAGGCTACAAACATCACACAGGTAATCAAATATTTAACTGTCACAAGACATGGCTAGTTGCCTAGCAAGAATCTTGCAGCCACAACAGAAGCATTAGTCTCAGGCTACAAACATCACACAGGTAATCAAATATTTAACTGTCACAAGACACGGCTAGTTGCCTAGCAAGAATCTTGCAGCCACAACAGAAGCATTAGTCTCAGGCTACAAACATCACACAGGTAATCAAATATTTAACTGTCACAAGACATGGCTAGTTGCCTAGCAAGAATCTTGCAGCCACAACAGAAGCATTAGTCTCAGGCTACAAACATCACACAGGTAATCAAATATTTAACTGTCACAAGACATGGCTAGTTGCCTAGCAAGAATCTTGCAGCCACAACAGAAGCATTAGTCTCAGGCTACAAACATCACACAGGTAATCAAATATTTAACTGTCACAAGACATGGCTAGTTGCCTAGCAAGAATCTTGCAGCCACAACAGAAGCATTAGCCTCAGGCTACAAACATCACACAGGTAATCAAATATTTAACTGTCACAAGACATGGCTAGTTGCCTAGCAAGAATCTTGCAGCCACAACAGAAGCATTAGTCTCAGGCTACAAACATCACACAGGTAATCAAATATTTAACTGTCACAAGACATGGCTAGTTGCCTAGCAAGAATCTTGTAGCCAGAACAGAAGCATTAGCCTCAGGCTACAAACATCACACAGGTAATCAAATATTTAACTGTCACAAGACACGGCTAGTTGCCTAGCAAGAATCTTGGAGCCAGAACAAAAAGCATTAGCCTCAGGCTACAAACATCACACAGGTAATCAAATATTTAACTGTCACAAGACATGGCTAGTTGCCTAGCAAGAATCTTGGAGCCAGAACAAAAGCATTAGCCTCAGGCTACAAACATCACACAGGTAATCAAATATTTAACTGTCACAAGACACGGCTAGTTGCCTAGCAAGAATCTTGGAGCCAGAACAAAAGCATTAGCCTCAGGCTACAAACATCACACAGGTAATCAAATATTTAACTGTCACAAGACATGGCTAGTTGCCTAGCAAGAGTCTTGCAGCCAGAACAGAAGCATTAGCCTCAGGCTACAAACATCACACAGGTAATCAAATATTTAACTGTCACAAGACATGGCTAGTTGCCTAGCAAGAGTCTTGCAGCCAGAACAGAAGCATTAGCCTCAGGCTACAAACATCACACAGGTAATCAAATATTTAACTGTCACAAGACATGGCTAGTTGCCTAGCAAGAGTCTTGCAGCCAGAACAGAAGCATTAGCCTCAGGCTACAAACATCACACAGGTAATCAAATATTTAACTGTCACAAGACATGGCTAGTTGCCTAGCAAGAGTCTTGCAGCCAGAACAGAAGCATTAGCCTCAGGCTACAAACATCACACAGGTGATAAAATATTTAACTGTCACAAGACATGGCTAGTTGCCTAGCAAGAATCTTGCAGCCAGAACAAAAGCATTAGCCTCAGGCTACAAACATCACACAGGTAATCAAATATTTAACTGTCACAAGACATGGCTAGTTGCCTAGCAAGAATCTTGCAGCCAGAACAGAAGCATTAGTCTCAGGCTACAAACATCACACAGGTAATCAAATATTTAACTGTCACAAGACACGGCTAGTTGCCTAGCAAGAGTCTTGTAGCCAGAACAAAAGCATTAGTCTCATGCTACAAACATCACACAGGTAATCAAATATTTAACTGTCACAAGACATGGCTAGTTGCCTAGCAAGAATCTTGCAACTACAACAGAAGCATTAGTCTCAGGCTACAAACATCACACAGGTAATCAAATATTTAACTGTCACAAGACACGGCTAGTTGCCTAGCAAGAATCTTGCAGCCACAACAGAAGCATTAGTCTCAGGCTACAAACATCACACAGGTAATCAAATATTTAACTGTCACAAGACACGGCTAGTTGCCTAGCAAGAATCTTGCAGCCACAACAAAAGCATTAGTCTAATGCTACAAACATCACACAGGTAATCAAATATTTAACTGTCACAAGACATGGCTAGTTGCCTAGCAAGAATCTTGCAGCCACAACAGAAGCATTAGTCTCAGGCTACAAACATCACACAGGTAATCAAATATTTAACTGTCACAAGACATGGCTAGTTGCCTAGCAAGAATCTTGCAGCCACAACAGAAGCATTAGTCTCAGGCTACAAACATCACACAGGTAATCAAATATTTAACTGTCACAAGACATGGCTAGTTGCCTAGCAAGAATCTTGCAGCCACAACAGAAGCATTAGTCTCAGGCTACAAACATCACACAGGTAATCAAATATTTAACTGTCACAAGAATGGCTAGTTGCCTAGCAAGAATCTTGCAGCCACAACAGAAGCATTAGCCTCAGGCTACAAACATCACACAGGTAATCAAATATTTAACTGTCACAAGACATGGCTAGTTGCCTAGCAAGAATCTTGCAGCCACAACAGAAGCATTAGTCTCAGGCTACAAACATCACACAGGTAATCAAATATTTAACTGTCACAAGACATGGCTAGTTGCCTAGCAAGAATCTTGTAGCCAGAACAGAAGCATTAGCCTCAGGCTACAAACATCACACAGGTAATCAAATATTTAACTGTCACAAGACACGGCTAGTTGCCTAGCAAGAATCTTGGAGCCAGAACAAAAGCATTAGCCTCAGGCTACAAACATCACACAGGTAATCAAATATTTAACTGTCACAAGACATGGCTAGTTGCCTAGCAAGAATCTTGGAGCCAGAACAAAAGCATTAGCCTCAGGCTACAAACATCACACAGGTAATCAAATATTTAACTGTCACAAGACACGGCTAGTTGCCTAGCAAGAATCTTGGAGCCAGAACAAAAGCATTAGCCTCAGGCTACAAACATCACACAGGTAATCAAATATTTAACTGTCACAAGACATGGCTAGTTGCCTAGCAAGAATCTTGCAGCCAGAACAAAAGCATTAGCCTCAGGCTACAAACATCACACAGGTGATCAAATATTTAACTGTCACAAGACATGGCTAGTTGCCTAGCAAGAGTCTTGCAGCCAGAACAGAAGCATTAGCCTCAGGCTACAAACATCACACAGGTAATCAAATATTTAACTGTCACAAGACATGGCTAGTTGCCTAGCAAGAGTCTTGCAGCCAGAACAGAAGCATTAGCCTCAGGCTACAAACATCACACAGGTAATCAAATATTTAACTGTCACAAGACATGGCTAGTTGCCTAGCAAGAGTCTTGCAGCCAGAACAGAAGCATTAGCCTCAGGCTACAAACATCACACAGGTAATCAAATATTTAACTGTCACAAGACATGGCTAGTTGCCTAGCAAGAATCTTGCAGCCAGAACAGAAGCATTAGCCTCAGGCTACAAACATCACACAGGTGATAAAATATTTAACTGTCACAAGACATGGCTAGTTGCCTAGCAAGAATCTTGCAGCCAGAACAAAAGCATTAGCCTCAGGCTACAAACATCACACAGGTAATCAAATATTTAACTGTCACAAGACATGGCTAGTTGCCTAGCAAGAATCTTGCAGCCAGAACAGAAGCATTAGTCTCAGGCTACAAACATCACACAGGTAATCAAATATTTAACTGTCACAAGACACGGCTAGTTGCCTAGCAAGAGTCTTGTAGCCAGAACAAAAGCATTAGTCTCATGCTACAAACATCACACAGGTAATCAAATATTTAACTGTCACAAGACATGGCTAGTTGCCTAGCAAGAATCTTGCAGCCACAACAGAAGCATTAGTCTCAGGCTACAAACATCACACAGGTAATCAAATATTTAACTGTCACAAGACACGGCTAGTTGCCTAGCAAGAATCTTGCAGCCACAACAGAAGCATTAGTCTCAGGCTACAAACATCACACAGGTAATCAAATATTTAACTGTCACAAGACACGGCTAGTTGCCTAGCAAGAATCTTGCAGCCACAACAAAAGCATTAGTCTAATGCTACAAACATCACACAGGTAATCAAATATTTAACTGTCACAAGACACGGCTAGTTGCCTAGCAAGAATCTTGCAGCCACAACAGAAGCATTAGTCTCAGGCTACAAACATCACACAGGTAATCAAATATTTAACTGTCACAAGACATGGCTAGTTGCCTAGCAAGAATCTTGCAGCCAGAACAAAAGCATTAGCCTCAGGCTACAAACATCACACAGGTAATCAAATATTTAACTGTCACAAGACATGGCTAGTTGCCTAGCAAGAATCTTGCAGCCAGAACAGAAGCATTAGTCTCAGGCTACAAACATCACGCAGGTAATCAAATATTTAACTGTCACAAGACACGGCTAGTTGCCTAGCAAGAATCTTGCAGCCACAACAGAAGCATTAGTCTCAGGCTACAAACATCACACAGGTAATCAAATATTTAACTGTCACAAGACATGGCTAGTTGCCTAGCAAGAATCTTGCAGCCACAACAGAAGCATTAGTCTCAGGCTACAAACATCACACAGGTAATCAAATATTTAACTGTCACAAGACATGGCTAGTTGCCTAGCAAGAATCTTGCAGCCACAACAGAAGCATTAGTCTCAGGCTACAAACATCACACAGGTAATCAAATATTTAACTGTCACAAGACATGGCTAGTTGCCTAGCAAGAATCTTGCAGCCACAACAGAAGCATTAGTCTCAGGCTACAAACATCACACAGGTAATCAAATATTTAACTGTCACAAGAATGGCTAGTTGCCTAGCAAGAATCTTGCAGCCACAACAGAAGCATTAGCCTCAGGCTACAAACATCACACAGGTAATCAAATATTTAACTGTCACAAGACATGGCTAGTTGCCTAGCAAGAATCTTGCAGCCACAACAGAAGCATTAGTCCTCAGGCTACAAACATCACACAGGTAATCAAATATTTAACTGTCACAAGACATGGCTAGTTGCCTAGCAAGAATCTTGTAGCCAGAACAGAAGCATTAGCCTCAGGCTACAAACATCACACAGGTAATCAAATATTTAACTGTCACAAGACACGGCTAGTTGCCTAGCAAGAATCTTGAGCCAGAACAAAAGCATTAGCCTCAGGCTACAAACATCACACAGGTAATCAAATATTTAACTGTCACAAGACATGGCTAGTTGCCTAGCAAGAATCTTGCAGCCAGAACAAAAGCATTAGCCTCAGGCTACAAACATCACACAGGTAATCAAATATTTAACTGTCACAAGACATGGCTAGTTGCCTAGCAAGAATCTTGCAGCCAGAACAGAAGCATTAGCCTCAGGCTACAAACATCACACAGGTAATCAAATATTTAACTGTCACAAGACACGGCTAGTTGCCTAGCAAGAATCTTGCAGCCAGAACAAAAGCATTAGCCTCAGGCTACAAACATCACACAGGTAATCAAATATTTAACTGTCACAAGACATGGCTAGTTGCCTAGCAAGAATCTTGCAGCCACAACAGAAGCATTAGTCTCAGGCTACAAAAATCACACAGGTAATCAAATATTTAACTGTCACAAGACATGGCTAGTTGCCTAGCAAGAATCTTGCAGCCACAACAGAAGCATTAGTCTCAGGCTACAAACATCACACAGGTAATCAAATATTTAACTGTCACAAGACATGGCTAGTTGCCTAGCAAGAATCTTGCAGCCACAACAGAAGCATTAGTCTCAGGCTACAAACATCACACAGGTAATCAAATATTTAACTGTCACAAGACATGGCTAGTTGCCTAGCAAGAATCTTGCAGCCACAACAGAAGCATTAGCCTCAGGCTACAAACATCACACAGGTAATCAAATATTTAACTGTCACAAGACATGGCTAGTTGCCTAGCAAGAATCTTGCAGCCACAACAGAAGCATTAGTCTCAGGCTACAAACATCACACAGGTAATCAAATATTTAACTGTCACAAGACATGGCTAGTTGCCTAGCAAGAATCTTGTAGCCAGAACAGAAGCATTAGCCTCAGGCTACAAACATCACACAGGTAATCAAATATTTAACTGTCACAAGACACGGCTAGTTGCCTAGCAAGAATCTTGGAGCCAGAACAAAAGCATTAGCCTCAGGCTACAAACATCACACAGGTAATCAAATATTTAACTGTCACAAGACATGGCTAGTTGCCTAGCAAGAATCTTGGAGCCAGAACAAAAGCATTAGCCTCAGGCTACAAACATCACACAGGTAATCAAATATTTAACTGTCACAAGACACGGCTAGTTGCCTAGCAAGAATCTTGGAGCCAGAACAAAAGCATTAGCCTCAGGCTACAAACATCACACAGGTAATCAAATATTTAACTGTCACAAGACATGGCTAGTTGCCTAGCAAGAATCTTGCAGCCAGAACAAAAGCATTAGCCTCAGGCTACAAACATCACACAGGTGATCAAATATTTAACTGTCACAAGACATGGCTAGTTGCCTAGCAAGAGTCTTGCAGCCAGAACAGAAGCATTAGCCTCAGGCTACAAACATCACACAGGTAATCAAATATTTAACTGTCACAAGACATGGCTAGTTGCCTAGCAAGAGTCTTGCAGCCAGAACAGAAGCATTAGCCTCAGGCTACAAACATCACACAGGTAATCAAATATTTAACTGTCACAAGACATGGCTAGTTGCCTAGCAAGAGTCTTGCAGCCAGAACAGAAGCATTAGCCTCAGGCTACAAACATCACACAGGTAATCAAATATTTAACTGTCACAAGACATGGCTAGTTGCCTAGCAAGAATCTTGCAGCCAGAACAGAAGCATTAGCCTCAGGCTACAAACATCACACAGGTGATAAAATATTTAACTGTCACAAGACATGGCTAGTTGCCTAGCAAGAATCTTGCAGCCAGAACAAAAGCATTAGCCTCAGGCTACAAACATCACACAGGTAATCAAATATTTAACTGTCACAAGACATGGCTAGTTGCCTAGCAAGAATCTTGCAGCCAGAACAGAAGCATTAGTCTCAGGCTACAAACATCACACAGGTAATCAAATATTTAACTGTCACAAGACACGGCTAGTTGCCTAGCAAGAGTCTTGTAGCCAGAACAAAAGCATTAGTCTCATGCTACAAACATCACACAGGTAATCAAATATTTAACTGTCACAAGACATGGCTAGTTGCCTAGCAAGAATCTTGCAGCCACAACAGAAGCATTAGTCTCAGGCTACAAACATCACACAGGTAATCAAATATTTAACTGTCACAAGACACGGCTAGTTGCCTAGCAAGAATCTTGCAGCCACAACAGAAGCATTAGTCTCAGGCTACAAACATCACACAGGTAATCAAATATTTAACTGTCACAAGACACGGCTAGTTGCCTAGCAAGAATCTTGCAGCCACAACAAAAGCATTAGTCTCAGGCTACAAACATCACACAGGTAATCAAATATTTAACTGTCACAAGACACGGCTAGTTGCCTAGCAAGAATCTTGCAGCCACAACAGAAGCATTAGTCTCAGGCTACAAACATCACACAGGTAATCAAATATTTAACTGTCACAAGACATGGCTAGTTGCCTAGCAAGAATCTTGCAGCCAGAACAAAAGCATTAGCCTCAGGCTACAAACATCACACAGGTAATCAAATATTTAACTGTCACAAGACATGGCTAGTTGCCTAGCAAGAATCTTGCAGCCAGAACAGAAGCATTAGTCTCAGGCTACAAACATCACACAGGTGATCAAATATTTAACTGTCACAAGACACGGCTAGTTGCCTAGCAAGAATCTTGCAGCCAGAACAAAAGCATTAGCCTCAGGCTACAAACATCACACAGTTAATCAAATATTTAACTTTTACAAGACATGGCTAGTTGCCTAGCAAGAATCTTGCAGCCAGAACAGAAGCATTAGCCTCAGGCTACAAACATCACACAGGTAATCAAATATTTAACTGTCACAAGACATGGCTAGTTGCCTAGCAAGAGTCTTGCAGCCAGAACAGAAGCATCAACCCCAGGCTACAAACATCACACAAGTGATCAAATATTTAACTGTCACAAGACACGGCTAGTTGCCTAGCAAGAATCTGGCAGCCAGAACAAAAGCATTAGCCTCAGGCTACAAACATCACACAGGTAATCAAATATTTAACTGTCACAAGACATGGCTAGTTGCCTAGCAAGAATCTTGCAGCCAGATCAAAAGCATTAGTCTCAGGCTACAAACATCACACAAGTGATCAAATATTTAACTGTCACATGACATGGCTAGTTGCCTAGCAAGAGTCTTGTAGCCAGAACAAAAGCATTAGTCTCAGGCTACAAACATCACACAAGTGATCAAATATTTAACTGTCACAAGACATGGCTATTTGCCTAGCAAGAGTCTTGTAGCCAGAACAAAAGCATTAGTCTCAGGCTACAAACATCACACAAGTGATCAAATATTTAACTGTCACAAGACAAGGGTAGCTGTCTAGCAAGAATCTTGCAGCCAGAACAAAAGTATCAGCCCCAGGCTACAAACATCACACAGGTGATCAAATATTTAACTGTCTCAAGACACGGCTAGTTGCCTAGCAAGAGTCTTGTAGCCAGAACAAAAGCATTAGTCTCAGGCTACAAACAGCATACAAGTGATCAAATATTTAACTGTCACAAGACAAGGGTAGTTGTCTAGCAAGAATCTTGCAGCCAGAACAAAAGTATCAGCCCCAGGCTACAAACATCACACAGGTGTATTCAAGAAAGGCTAACACTTTTAGCTTGTAGCTATGCATCAACAAACCACAAATGGAATTTGCTACTATAGGTAAATTAAAAAGTCCACAAGCGTAAAACAGTTTCAATAAGCGTTATTATTAGTAAAGCCAAAAATGCACGGATGAGAAGCAAAATAATCAAAGGGAGTTTTTTTAGAATTTGTTATTTCCATAGAAAAATACTTCAAAGAAAATAATTATCCCAGAAAAGCAGTATCATTGGTAGACAACACCCCAATGCACCTTGACATGGGTATCATTGTATTATAAGAATGTATTTTTAATTAAGTACAACTTTTTTGACAAGAATAACTTTTATATTATTTTTTATTGAACTCCCATACAAAATTAAAAAATGTCACTGTATAGATTTATAAATGTATTTTTTTCAGAAATTAGCAGCAATTACTGGCTCACGAGCATATGAGAGATATTCAGCTGCACAGATTATGAAGATAGCTCAAAGAAAGCCTAACGCATATGCCAATACTGAGGTAGTAATAATTAATTATTTCCCATTTACTTATTCAATTTAATAAATTATTATTATTCATATAATTTCAAGTCATTAGGTATTTTTTTAAATAATTAATCCTTAAATGTTTTTAACATCTATTATTTTGTTTGTGATTGAAGATTGCATTCTTATAAATTAAATATCTTTTTCTATTTTACCTAAAAAATGTTAAAACAACTAAAAATAACAGTTCATATTCTTTGGCATTGAAAAAGTGTACAATGATTTTTTTTAGCCAAAACTCTTTCTGCCCAGAAAAATAGTAGTAATTTATATATTTAGGGGTTTAAATGTTCAGATCTTTAAGCAGGACAAAAATGTGAATACTTCATTTAGCACTTAATACCTAGCTAATCCCTCCGTAAAAGAACGCAGTGATCCATTGTTTGGATGGATTCCCCACAATCACATGACTGATCAAGTGTCAATCCCCGTTTATATTTCCAGTAGTTATATCTGCCCATGTCAGTTTGGAAGCAATTCAACAGTGTTCATGCACTACGAAGGAGGTTCATCCAAATCAAATCAAGTTTATTTTCGTAAAACAAAACTTGCATGACAATTATATTACATTATTTACAGTGATAATTCAATACTAATACTGTATATAAAATAGTCATATTTACATTTGGGAAATACATACAGGGTGAATGGTACGTGGTGTTTAAACATTTAAGGGCTTAAACTACATGCTTGGGGCTACTTAAAAACGCAAATTTCAGTTTTATATGCCAAATGGTTAGTGTGGTATGTTCAAATTAAGATTTTTTTTAAATCGTGGACCTAACCATAAAAATGCTTTATTACTTACTCAAAAGATCATATTTTTTAAACTGTGACACCGTTTTTGAAATCTACATTAAATTTTCAACAAGAATAATGAGCTAGTAAGATGCGTAAATTAAGATTGTTATTTAAAATTATGCGTTAGAGTAAAAAAATAATATTTTTGTAAAATTTTAAACAATGTTTTACGTGTAGTTAATAAATTATGGTAACTGACATAATGTGTCAAACCATACAGAAAACTGCGTGATTTAATGTTCTTTTCAATGGTATAATTGTGATTTTAATTATTTTGTTTCGTCATCGAAAACGTTAGGTGAAACTGAATTAAAACACAGTTTGCAAAAAACTTGAAGCTTTGACTATTTATTACAAGAAAGATTATAATACTTTGATTTGACATAACATACTAATTACATTCGTAAAATTAATTGAAAAAAATGTCAACTTAAAAGAATAAGATTTACAAATGTTGTTCTAACTGCCTTCCTCCATTTCTGATGCAGGCCCGTGCTCTCTTGCGCATTTGTTGAACTGTCACTTTTGTAGAGACTTCTTGGCGCACTACTTCAGCAACCGCAGTTATTCTCTCCCTCAGTTTTTGTTCTGTGTTGATAGGTGCAGAATAAAATTTTGTGTTTCATCCATCCCCATACACAGAAATCCATGGGACTAAGGTCCGGCGATCTAGCTGGCCACGGTACAGTCCCACCTCGTCCAATCCATGTAGGATAATTGAGCGTCAAGACGCACTCCTGCAGTGAAATGTGGTGTAGCTCCATCTTGTTAAAAAATGAGACTTTCTCTTTTTTCTTGGTTGAGATGGTCTAGCAGCAAAGGGAGACTGTGCTGTAAAAAGTCCAAAAAGCGTTCCCTGTTAAGGTTTCCCTCTAAAAAATATGGGCCAATAAGCATTTCACCTACTACCCCAACCCATACCATAATGTGAAATCTCCTTTGAAACGATCGTTCTTTGGTTGCTCTTGGGTTATCTTCCGCCCACATGTGCATATTATATGTATTAAAGATTCCTTGTCTTGTAAATATGGCCTCATGTGTCCAAAGGATCTTTTTGAAGAAATGATACTGCTCAATATCGCTATTGAGCAACCATCTACACAACTGAACACGAGGAGCGAAGTCTTGAGCTTCAAGTGCTTGTACAGGCGTGAAGTGGTATGGATGAAACTTGTTTCTATGAAGAATATCCAACACTTTCCACTGTGAAACATTTAGTTGAGCCACAATTGCCCTACTACTACTCTCTGGGTTTTCTTGAAAGGTATTTAGAATCAATTCTTCAACACCTACATCATAATTAACTGGACCTACCTCAGAAGACTTTCTTTGAACTTTTCCACTTTCCCCTAACCTCTGGTGAAGTCTAGTGAACGCCTGTGGGCTGGGAGTTTTTCGATCTGGGTACCTTAAACTGTACTCTCTTTGCGCAGCAAGTGCATTGCCATTGCAAAATCCATAAACAAAATGCATTTCTGCAAATTCTCTTGTAGTGAACTCCATGATGCTACAGAACTGAATAGCTTATACACAGACCCGGTCTAAAGAGTAAACAAATAATGGATTCCAGTTTTCCTCGTGATAAGTTTGCTTTAAAAGAAACTAACTTTTGTTAAACTAAGCAGGTAGTGGAATTTCCCAGTCATTAAGGACAACAGACAAAACTATTGATAAGGTTGGGGTGTATGCCGAGTCTAAGAATTGTGGTAAAACCCCATTCGTCCCTGATTTACATGTGTTTTTAATCACATAACGTTATTTGAATGTCCAGTCCTAGTTGCTGGCTAGTAAGATAGTCTTAAAATTTTTTAACCACTCTGTGTTTCTTTCTATTCAAATAATAATAAAAAATAGAACATTGTACGATAATACAAACAAAAGCATATCACTGGAAAGAACATTAAATTATGCAGTTTTCTGTATGGTTTGACACATTATATCCGTTACCATAATTTAGTAACTACGCGTAAAACATTGTTTAAAATTTTACAAAAACATGATTTTTTGCTTTAAAGCATAATTTTAAGTACCAACCTTAATTTATGCAGGCTATTAGCTCATTATTCTTGTTAAAAATTTATTGTAGATTTCAAAAATGGTGTCATAGTTTAAAAAATATGATCTTTTGAGTAAGTAATAAAGCTTTTTTATGGTTAGGTCCACGATTTAAAAAGAACTCTTAATTTGAACATACCACACTAACCATTTGGCATATAAAACTGAAATTTGCGTTTTTAAGTAGCCCCAAGCATGTGGTTTAAGCCCTTAAATTTTTAAACACCACGTACAATTCACCCTGTATATATGAATAACATAAAAAAAAAATAAGAACATCAATAAGAACCTTTTATTTTTTAAGAAACTTTTGTAGTACTGATCTTCTTAGAACACTATATTTTGCACTAATTCATTCTAGACTACAGTACGGCATAACATGTTGGGGGGGGGGGGGGGAGCATTCAAAATTTTAATTGACAGACTGAGGGTAACACAAAACTTTTTTATAAGAATTATATTGAAAAAGAAATTAAGAGGCAGCTCTTTCCCGTTATATGAGCAAATTAGGGTCTTGCCACTACAGTACCTTTTTGTATATAAAGTTTTAAAATTATTTTATGTAAGAAGTGGGAACCGAGGTAGTGACAATCTATATTACACAACAAGAAATATTTTACAAGGGAAGTTTAGACTACCAAGGGTCAATAAGATGATTGTCAAACGACCATTCTTATACTTAGGCCCAAAACTGTTTAATAGAGTACCGATAAATATAAGGAATT
Source organism: Stictocephala bisonia (assembly GCA_035578905.1). Taxonomy (NCBI): domain Eukaryota; kingdom Metazoa; phylum Arthropoda; class Insecta; order Hemiptera; family Membracidae; genus Stictocephala; species Stictocephala bisonia. The sequence continues at coordinate 57,444 of JAQJVL010002373.1, read as the reverse complement.
TAAATAACGTAAAACAGTTTAGTCGAAAGTTGTTAGACTGGTTATTTAACCAACACAGTGTAAATTTCTTGTTTGTAGATTAAGTATAGTTGTACTATGGATGATTGTTGAATGTGTGAAATTAGAATGAATGTTGGGGGGAATGCTCGGTGGCGCTTCTGGACCGGCAGGGACAGAGCTTTGATGGCCTGGCAATGTGGAGTGCAGGGCTACCAGCCGCCAGCTGGTCTTCGTGTTGTGCCGGGTTCCACCTTAGCGTGAATGAAAGTACGGATGAGAATTTTGTTTGTTATTCATATTGAATTACACTGAGTGAGGATGCGATAGACGCCTGTCATCGGATTGGAGGGGGCAATAATCGTCCGACAACAGGGATTATTGTTAAGTTTCTACGCTGGGATGATGCGGACAACCTACTCCAGAAGCGGAAAGTGAAAAGGGACTTTTCTACAAGACATCTGACTGGCTACAAGAATGACTCTCCCGTGTATATCAATGTTTCCTTGGCACCAGTAAGAAGAGTTCTCTTTGCAAAAGCTCGTAAGTTAAAGTCTGATTTTAACTATAAGTATGTCTGGGTGGACAGGGCTGGAAGGGTGGTGGCTAGGAAGTCGGATGATAGTTTGAGCAGGGTGATAGTCATTGGAAATGAGGATGTCTTGGCGGAGTTGATTGACAAAGAGAATAAAAAACGTCAAACCCGATAAGTTGCTTTGCAGTGCTGACAAGTTGTTTATTTGTTATTGACTGTTATGTTATAAAATATTTCATTGTTATTTTGATATATCCATATAGTTTAATTTACGGTACACAATAATAAATTTGTATGTAAATATAACATTTATTGGATAATTTAAAATTAAATATTTACTACCAAAATGTGCGGGGACTGAGAACAAAAACATTTGAATTGTACGAGTCAGCGTTGAGCGAAGATTATGATGTAATTGCTTTATCAGAAACCTGGCTTGAACCCAGCATAGATAACAGTGAGTTGTTCGATTGCAGATACAAAGTATTTCGCGTAGATAGAGATCAGGTGGCCACTGGTAGGAGTAGAGGAGGGGGAGTACTGCTGGCAGTAAACAAACGCATATCGGCTGTGCAGCTGATAACAGGTCCACAGCTGGTCGCGTCTAAAATTGATTCTCTCTGGGTCAGACTGTCTTTGCCAATCTTTACTGTAATTGTAAATGTTGTTTACATTCCTCCTGGCCAAGTTCTCAGTTTCTATTCTGAATACTCTGATTCTTTTGATTTGATGGATGTGCAATGTAACCAATTTCTAATCCTTGGAGATTTTAACATTCCGGATATTAATGGCACTGCATTTGACTTTTCGGTTGCTAAATCTTCGGGTAACATTGTTAACAATATCCTTTGTGAACATAATCTATCCTCATTTAATAATGTTTTAAACTGTAATAATTTAACGTTAGATTTAGTGCTAAGTAATTACAATAATACCATTGTTGAACAAAGCTGTAGCCCATTGTTGCCGGTTGACAACTACCACCCACCATTATTTATATTATGTATAGATAAACGCATTGAGCACCAACCTTGTGTTGATATTCTTCCAGTAAAGCATTATTATTCTTTTAAACCGCAAATTTTTTCTATCTGTATTGTAAGCTTAGGGATTGTGATTGGGGACATATGTATAGTCTCACCTCCGTTAACGAATGTCTGGATTATTTTTATAGTGTATTGTTCTCTTGTATTAGTCAGTGTGTTCCACGGAAAAATGTAAGAGTTCCAAATAAATATCCAATATGGTTTACTCGTGAAATAATTACTGATTTGAAATTAAAAAATAAGTGTGCTAAAAAGAGGAAGTATTCTCGTCATCATGATGAATTATTTAAATCACTAAGGAAGAAAATAAAGAGTAAAATACAAGTAGCACATGGAAACTACATTTCTACTGTGGAGAACAACATAAAATTGAATGCCAATAATTTCTGGTCTTTTATTAAGACAAAACGAAACAATGACTATTTAAGTGTAAGTGAGCTTAATAATATGTCTTATTTTGATAATACCTACGCTAGAGATAAGATACCTGATGCTTTTGCAAGCTACTTTTCATCTGTCTATGACCCTCAACCCTCCAGTTACAATGTTGCCCAGTTTAGTAGTAGTGTATCTTTAGATAATTTCGTTATATCCAGTTTTAATTTTAGGGATGTAGTGAGTGCCATAAGAGAGTTGAAATCAAAAAGGTCGTCAGGTCCAGATGGTATTCCAGCGTACATTGTAAAAGGTGGTGAAATCTTAGCAGAACCGCTGTGTTTTATTTTTAATCTTTCACTTTCTTCTTGCGTTTTTCCTGATAAATGGAAGGAGGCCAGAGTAACTCCTGTTTTCAAATCTAGAGAAAAAATAAAAATAGTAAATTATCATCCTATCTCTTTAATAAATTCATTTGCCAAGATTTATGAACTTCTTTTGTATAAGCAAGTAGTTGGCTCAATCAAGTCTAGGATTTCCCCAGAACAGCATGGGTTTTTACCCAAACGCTCTTCAGCAACAAATTTAATGGAATATATTTGAATATATCAGCTGAACTTGATAGTGGAGGTAGACTAGATGTAATATATACTGATTTCTCAAAAGCGTTTGACAGGCCACGATCAATGATCAACGATCAAAAAAAATGACAGTAAACCACGATATTTTGCTTCGCAAATTATTTCTTTTGGAATTTTCTTATGACTTTTGTCTTTTGATGGCGTCTTACTTAAAAAACCGAACTCAGTTTGTGTCAATTTCAAACATAAATTCTTCTGTGTATGTAGGCTCTTCAGGTGTTCCTCAGAGATCAAATTTAGGACCTCTTCTGTTTTTAATATTTATTAATGACCTCCCCCGCTGTTTTTCGGACTGTAAATGTTTATTGTTTGCGGATGATCTCAAGCTATACAGACCTATAAATGACGACTGGTGTAAACTTATTACAAAATTCTATAAATCAGTTGTACTATTTGTTAGGTAATAAGATAATTGTACTTAGTTCATATATTCTATAGTTATAAGAATTGAATTTTTGGTATTTCACATTCTCACCGAAACCAAGAGAGAGAGAGAGGGTTATCTGCCCTCAGAATAACCATCACGCCACCTCAAACTCGAGCTCTCATTGGTGGTCTAGAATTACACTCGCCTGAGGCGATGCGAGGCGACGTTTTCGCCCCAGACAGCACGACACTCTCGGCGTGTAAGCAACTCTCTCGCTTAGTCTCAATGCGTGAGAACGCAAGAAGCTCTCGATGTGCAAACACCTCTCTCGCGTGGTCTCTTTCTCCAACTCACCAATTAGTTTGTGTGCTTTAAATTCTAACTCTCTCTAACTTTGTTACTTTTCTCTAACTTTGTGCTACTCATCCAGACCTTCAAGAACTTCGTTTGTGCGGTACGTGATCGGTCTACTGGACTCTCGAAGCGTTCGTACTTCCGCGACTACTCTTCTGTGCTCTAGGACTGTGATCAAGGAAGGTGGACTGGATTACCACAAGTGTCTCCAACTACTCCTGCTGGATTAGTGTTCAACCAAGCTCAGTGGTGAGTTAATTCTCTAATCAATTTATTAATCTCTCTCATTAGTTGATTCTCACGTCTGCTCCGGAAGAGCAGTGGTCCTCCGTGCTTATTAGCATTCTCTACTCGCACTCACTCTTTGAACATTTTTGGTCCTCCGGGCCGGATCACTTACTGAAAATTTTTGGTCAGCTCCGGGACGGATCAATTGTATCATCCGTGGACAACAGCCATTTATTTGTATTTAATTAATTGTGTTAATTACAACAAAAACTCTAATCAACAAAGAGATTAATTGAACCACTATTATTTCTCTCAATTGAATTGTTAACTCTTATCCCTTAAAGCGCTAAGCTAAATTACTAGCTATTGCTCATTTACAAAAAAAAAAAAAATATAGGTACATTTTTATTTTTAATGTTAATTTTAGTTTTGTTTATATGGGTTAATAACAACAAATAAAAACCACATATTAAATTTTTTTCTTTATTTTTTACAAAGTTATAATAGTTTTATAAACAACATACCTATTTCCAGAATAATGATTTTGTGTGAAACTTCTCGAAACACTCATCTGGGTGAAGGCTTGGGTTTGACACACAAGTTTTACAAAAATATATTGTTTCTCGCCTTTGTCCTTTTTTGGCACAGACAACACATCTTACTGCTTTTGGTTTTCTGTCCATAAAGTGCTGCTTTTCATCCAAGCGTTGTTCGGGAGGTCCCGTCGGCTGCCGTCCTCGCCTTCTCGCGGCCGGTTCCGCAGCTTTTTCAGCTACGAGATCTTTGATGAGGGATTGTCGGAATTTAGCGTGGTTCAGTGGTTTCTTTCCATGTTTTAGTTGAACATCCTTATACATCAAATAACTGTTTATAATAGATACTTCGAGCAGCCAAAAAAACATTTTTCTGTACCACTTCTTGGATTTTCATAAACACACACATATACTGATAAACTATAAAAAAATATTGAAAACAAAATATATACAATAAGTAAAACACGAACAAGTCAAACAGTGAAGACACAATAGCGCGGGCGGCAGTGAGCGAAGCAGACGGTAGACTAAACAATGGCGCGCCTCCAGGTGCTAGCCGCTGTAGGCGACCCCTCCCAATCAGGTATGTGGCGGCATTCATCAAAGCCAACGAGTCAATAACACACAAAACCCTTGTTTTTACGCATCAATGTATTGAATAACGTTGGCGCAACATAACGCAGTAGTTGAAATGGCAAAAAGTAGGTCACAAATAATTTTAGGGGATAAATATGCAAATTGCGTTTTAAAGCGCTAGCCGCGGTATAGAACCTATACACGCTGCGTCTAAAGGCGCAAGCCGCTTGGTAAGGGTTAAAACAAAGGAAACATTTTTTCGACTCAGTTGTTTCTTTTACAATCAATCATTATTTTCTACTAATGAAACAGTTTGGCAAAGTTAAGTGTTGTGATGTACAGTTCAAGTATCTAAAACCTGTTCTCACCCCTTGTACTAGATATAGCCGCGCGAGGCGATCAATAACGACAGGAAATTCCAGTGACTCTCTCTCTCTCTCTCTAAGGTTGAAATGTCAACAACTGTCAAATAAACATTGTTGTTTGTTTACATTCTTGACATGTATTGATTTACTTTGTATGAATTATATTATTTTTGCTTTTACTTTGTTGCACTAATACAGTAGAGTGTTCTGTATGTTTTGTATGACTGTATTAGAATAATTATTCACTCTATTTTAATAGCAATTTGGACATAGATTTTCTATTCTAACAAGGTTATATGAGATTGTTATTTTTCTCACTTATAAAGTAACATTGAGTGTCCAGCATTAACAGTCAAATAGTAGGCTTTGTCATTAACTATCACAAAGGTATTTATTCATATTTTAATTAGTTCAATCGTAATAATTGATTTTTATCAATCAAGTAATTGTTAATGTATTTCATACTATACACATCATGTTGTTGTTTCTACTTTGATTTCTTTGAATGGATTATTATTGTTAGTTATTATTGATTATCATTTTGTCAATTTTTCGTTTGAGCATTTTTGTTTAATATTGTTAAATTCAACTATGACCTATGATCTGTTGAATTGAAGTTTGCCACATAACTTAAACGTTTGACTACATTAACAAAAGGTATTTTTTTTAGATTTAGTTTTACTTATTCTCTTTTAATGTTTTTATTATTCCTTTGTCATTCATGTTATTAATTACTGTAATTTGTAAAGGAAAATTATTCTTTGAAAGATATTGTTTTTTGAAAACCTCATAAATTGTTTTGTGTCACTCTCTTTGAAACTGTGTTAATAATTAAAGTTGAGCCTGTATATTATTTTTTAGTTGATTAATTATCTCATATCTCAGTGTGTCCAAAATAATTAGTTTGTTTATGCCAAAAATTTATGTTTTGGTTCATATCACTGTATTGTTGTCTCTTGTAGTTAACTATCGTTTAATTATCTCACCATGCCTCCCAAAATGGGTGAATTTAACAGTTCCATTTACTTACGTGTAACTGCTCTTCTCAAAGTGTGTTTTAATAAATTGAAGGGTATTCTAGAAGAATTCTCTACTCAAACTGAATCTCTAACCTCTGTACAAGTTAAACAGCTAAACGCCTTCTCTAATGAAATAAAAAAGAAAAAGGCTGATTTTGATAATAACCTTCAACGGGTTTTAGCTCTTGATTCTGACGATGGTGTGTCAGATGAAACTTTATCTTCCGACCAAGATGAAATTGAAACTCTTTGCGTATTTGACAGCAATCATCGAGGTACTTACTCCTCCTGTCGAACCAAAAACACCTAGCTCACTGAGTGATAGTAGTACTGTTTCACATTCTGGATCCTCTCTAGTCAGGTTACCAAAAATAGACCTGCAAAAGTTTTCTGGTGATCCACTAACGTGGACAAGTTTTATTAATCTGTTTGATACGACGATTCATCGTAATGCAAGCCTTTCCAGTGTGGCTAAGTTCCAATACTTACTCAGTGTGCTACAAGGTGATGCTTTAACATTAGTAAAAAGTTTAACTCTCTCCGCACCTAATTATCTCGTGGCCTATAATTTACTACGAGATAGATATCACAATACTCGCAGGTTGCAATCTCTACACCTCAATCAACTCTTAGACTTACCTGCGGTTAGTGCTACCTCTTTGAAGGGACTTCGTCAATTCGTGAACATTTTTACTGAACATTCACAAGCCTTGAAGGCATTAGGATGTGATGTGACTCAAAATAACCCACTTTTATCTGCATTATTGTTGCGTAAACTTGACAATGAGCTTTTTAAAAAACTTGAAAGTTTTCGATCTAATGCGAATGAAGACTTTAGTCCTCACTCTTTACCTAGTGTGGAAGAAATAATAAAATATTTGAACATTGAGTGCTCGCAAACTGAAGACGCTAATATACACAACTTTCCTTTTGTGAACAAAAATATTTCATCACGATTACAAACTCAACAAAAACACGCTTTGGTAAAAAGGGTGAATTCTTCACACAGTGGTGTCTCTATGATCAAGACACAAACCAGTTCTCAGTCACAGTCGGGAACTAATAAACACAACGCTTGGCAATGTTTTGCTTGTAATAAAACAGGTCACAAAATATATGCTTGTGATACCTTTAAAAAGAACTCACCTCATGAAAGATATGAATTAGTAAAAAAACACCAACGTTGTTTCTCATGCCTTGGTAATCACAGCTTGAAAGATTGTCAGTCTAAATCAACGTGTCGCACATGTAACAAGCGACATCATACAATGTTACATTTTGATGTTAATCTCTCTCGTCAACCCTCTCGGGATAGTCATACGTCCTCTAGACCTCAAGATCAACCTAATGTTACTTCTAGAGATATATCTACAACTTCATCTCTCTTTGTCTCTTCTGCTGATGTATTAAATTGCTCTGCCCAAAATAGCTCTAACTCTCTCTCTTCATCTAATTACACGGTGTTACTCGGTACAGCTTTAATTAAACTAACCACCTCTCAAGGAATTTCTCATGTTTTTAGAGCATTACTTGACACAGGCTCTATGTGTGAACTTCTCTCTGAACGTGCCGCTAATATCTTGAACGACAAGCGACATGCTTCAAATCTAAAAATATCTGGACTCGCTCAAAACTCCTCCTCTACAAAGGGAGCAATGTATCTAAATTTGGAAATGCTCTCTGGCCACACATTGGCCAACAAACATCAGTTTCATATTTTAGAGAAAATCTCCGTGGATTTACCACGCACTCGTATCGCTTCTGATGTGTGGGACAAGGTCAAGTCTTATACACTCGCTGACCCTTCCTTCCACTTACCTGGTGGCATTGATGTATTAATAGGTAGCTCTCTATTACCTCTAATTCTTACTCAAGAGAATTATTCGCTTGGGCCTCACATGCCTCATGTGATAGGCACACACTTCGGCTACATACTCATGGGTCAAGCTCCTTGTGCTTCGACTACGGATGCTGCGGTCAACTTCTCAATATCTCTTCTGTCTACTAGTGATGATCTCTTGCACTCATCTTTACAACGATTCTGGCAACAAGAAGAAGCACCACCCATCAGTGTTAAATCACAAGAAGAGATCACTTGTGACGAATACTTTGTAAAGACTCATACTCGTGACTCAACTGGTCGCTACGTTGTGCGACTTCCGTTCAGAACGGATCCCTCTGCTCTTGGCCTCTCTCGAGGTACTGCTGAAAAGCGTTTACTGTCTCTTGAACAAAAATTTAACGCACAACCTCAGTTTGCTCAGCTTTAACGCTCTTTCATCTCTGAATATCGAGCTCTCGGTCACATGATCAAAATAGACCATGTTGATGACATCCCTCACTATTATCTCCCTCATCATGGTGTATTGAAAGACTCTAGCAGTACAACAAAACTTAGGACTGTGTTTGACGCCAGTAGCAACACCAGTTCTGGTTACTCTCTCAATGATATTCTTTTCACCGGTAGAAAGTTACAGACTGATATTTGTGACATTATTTTGAACTTCCGGTCTCATAAAATAGTGTTTTCATGTGTCATACGCCAGATGTTTCGTCAAATAAAAATCCATCCTGACGATCAACATTTTCAACTCATTTTATGGCGTGATGATCCTTCCGCAAAAATATCCACATTCAAACTCACCACTGTCTCCTACGGGATGAACAGCTCTCCATACTTAGCAATTAAAACTCTGACTCAACTTGCGGAGGATGAAGGTGCTGACTTTCCTCAGGCAGCTAACTCACTACGTCATCATACCTACGTGGATGATATTGTCACTAGTGCAGACTCCGTGGAGGCGGCTCTTGAACTTCAAGACCAGCTCATCCAACTCTTAGGTCGTGGCGGCTTCGAACTTCGGAAGTGGGCGTCCAACTCCAACCAGCTCCTCGACAGGTTCCCTTCGGAACATCTAGAGACTCCTAGTTTCTTGCAAGAAGCACAACTTCATCAGTTCTCCATCCTGGGTATGCACTGGTCCCCTGAGGAAGATTGTTTTCGCTATTCTTTTCAATATCAAACAGACAAATTAACCAAACGCTCTGTATTAAGCCTCATTGCAAAATTGTACAATCCCTGCGGTTTTCTAGCTCCATTAATCATGGTAGCTAAATGCTATATGCAGCTCCTATGGGCTCAAGGCCTAAAGTGGGACGATGCTCTCCCCCCTGATCTCGCCGATAAATGGCAATTATTCATTAATGACACTAGTCATTACCTCTCTCAACTCAAGATGCCTCGAGCATTTCCGCTAGCCCAGCTAATGTAATTGAATTACACGGCTTTTCTGATGCCTCAGAATGTGGTTATGCCGCAATAGTGTATTTCCGCTGTGAATCTTCTAGCGGAGAAGTGACTGTGAGACAAATTTTGTCAAAAACTCGTGTGGCCCCTCTGAAACGGGTGACCCTGCCTCGTTTAGAACTTTAGGGAGCTCTTATTTTGTCCAAGCTAATTAATTATTGCCTTAGACAGTTTTCTCATCTCAAGATTAATGAACTGACACTTTGGTGTGACTCTTCGGTAGTGCTCACATGGCTACAAACACCTACCTACCGATTGAAAACTTTTGTAGCAAATCGTGTCGCTCAAATTCAAGAAATTATTCCTGGTCATCATTGGCAACACATTAAAGGTATAGACAATCCAGCTGATTGTGCTTCCCGAGGTGTTATTGCATCTCAACTCGCCAACCACCCACTATGGTGGCACGGCCCCTCATGGTTAAGTTTATCTAAGCCTCACTGGCCGATTCCTAACTTCACACCAATAGAACTTCAATCTGCGGATGACATCAAGACTACACCTCTTAGTGTGCTCACTATAACTGGTCCCACAGAGTGGGAAATACTCTCTAAATATTCCTCATGGACAAAACTCATAAGGGTATTAGCATACGTGTTACGTTTTGTTAACTTGTGCCGATCAAAGAAAGAAATTTCTGGTCACTTCCTGATTGGTGCTCCTCTGGCTGCCCTACCAGAACCCGATCTCTCTGATGTTCCTACCAATCGACTTCGCCATTGGCAACTAGTCCAGGCCTTTCACCAACACATCTGGCATTGCTGGCAATTGGAATACCTCCACTCTCTACAACAACGTTCCAAATGGAGCACTCCCCAGGAGAACCTCAAAATTGGAGATCTCGTCTTGGTGCAATACCCGACACCACCTCTTACCTGGCCTCTTGGACGTATCACTGACGTTCACCCTGGACCTGATGGCACTGTGCGAGTGGTCACAATCAAGACGCCTTCAGGGACTTACACTCGACCTGCAATCAAGGTCTTTCCTTTGCCACTAAACTAGGTGGACTCTTAACTTCTAAGAATTTAGTATAACTTAATAATAAGCTCTTTGTCATGTAACTCATCACCCTTTATATGTTGTGTGTAATCTTTCCATTTTCTCTCTATATTGAAGTTTATAACTTCAAGGTGGCCGGTATGTTAGGTAATAAGATAATTGTACTTAGTTCATATATTCTATAGTTATAAGAATTGAATTTTTGGTATTTCACATTCTCACCGAAACCAAGAGAGAGAGAGGGTTATCTGCTCTCAGAATAACCATCACGCCACCTCAAACTCGAGCTCTCATTGGTGGTCTAGAATTACACTCGCCTGAGGCGAAGTAAGGCGACGTTTTCGCCCCAGACAGCACGACACTCTCGGCGTGTAAGCAACTCTCTCGCTTAGTCTCAGTGCGTGAGAACGCAAGAAGCTCTCGATGTGCAAACACCTCTCTCGCGTGGTCTCTTTCTCCAACTCACCAATTAGTTTGTGTGCTTTAAATTCTAACTCTCTCTAACTTTGTTACTTTTCTCTAACTTTGTGCTACTCATCCAGACCTTCAAGAACTTCGTTTGTGCGGTACGTGATCGGTCTACTGGACTCTCGAAGCGTTCGTACTTCCGCGACTACTCTTCTGTGCTCTAGGACTGTGATCAAGGAAGGTGGACTGGATTACCACAAGTGTCTCCAACTACTCCTGCTGGATTAGTGTTCAACCAAGCTCAGTGGTGAGTTAATTCTCTCTAATCAATTTATTAATCTCTCTCATTAGTTGATTCTCACGTCTGCTCCGGAAGAGCAGTGGTCCTCCATGCTTATTAGCATTCTCTACTCGCACTCACTCTTTGAACATTTTTGGGCCGCATCACTTACTGAACACTATTGGTGTTCTACTAATAAATTAGAATTGAATGTAAACAAGTGTTTTGCCATGTCCTACTCACGGAAAAAGATTCTTAATCAAAATGTTTATTTATTAAATAATGAACCTCTAAAGTCTTTCTAAAATTAAAGATTTATGTTTAGTTTTTAACTCCTCTTTAAGTTTTAATGATCATGTCCACATGCTGGAGGCAAATGCATGTAAACTTCTGGGCTTTGTCAAAAGAAATTCAAAATTTTTTCATGGTACCGAAACAATTTTAACATTGTATAGAACCCTTATAAGAAGTAAATTAGAGTATTGTTCGGTTATCTGGAGCTCAATGAATTTAATGGAGTCTGGTAATTTGGAGAAAATACAGAACAAATTTCTTAAATTCCTATTTTATAAAAAGTTCAATTATGTATGCCCTTATGATACCCCTTCTTCTAATTTAAGAGAGGTGTTTGCAGTTAGAATGTTGTCCACAAGGAGAGAACTAGCTTCAATTAGTTTTGTATGTAAGTTGTTTAATAATTCCATTGATAGTCCGTATTTACTAAGTATCATAGGTTTACATGTACCACATCATATTTTTAGAAAATTAAATTTATTTGCCTTGCCTAGATGTAGAACGGTTTCACATTATGATTTTCCGTTATATAGACACTAAGATTTCTTAATTTAAATCAATTTACGTTTGATATTTTTAATGATAAGTTGGAGAGTATTTTAACAAAATGTAGCAACCTTTTATTTTGAATTTACTTATGGAGAAGTATATGTATACTATGTATTAATTTTGTATTTTACCTCAAATGAATTTAATGGAGTCTGGTAATTTGGAGAAAATACAGAACAAATTTCTTAAATTCCTATTTTATAAAAAGTTTAATTATGTATGCTCTTATGATACCCCTTCTTCTAATTTAAGAGAGATATTTGCAGTTAGAATGTTGTCCACAAGGAGAGATCTAGCTTTAATTAGTTTTGTTTGTAAGTTGTTTAATAATTCCATTGATAGTCCGTATTTACTAAGTATCATAGGTTTACATGTACCACATCATATTTTTAGAAAATTAAATTTATTTGCCTTGCCTAGATGTAGAACGGTTTCACATTATGATTTTCTGTTATATAGACACTAAGATTTCTTAATTTAAATCAATTTACGTTTGATATTTTTAATGATAAGTTGGAGAGTATTTTAACAAAATGTAGCAACCTTTTATTTTGAATTTACTTATGGAGAAGTATATGTATACTATGTGTTAATTTTGTATTTTACCTCAAATATAAAGAGTTCAATAATTTATATTGTGAATTGTAATAAAGTAAGTTTGATATTGTTTCTTTTTAGCTGCCACAGTTTAGTATGATTGTTTAATTTAAGAAGTTTAGGATTAAATTATGTTTAGTTAAGATGGCTGTTTTGGGAATATGTTAATTATTATGTACGAGAGTTTTATAAGTATCATGTCCTGTAGCTGTCATGTAAATCTGAAATAAATAAATAAATAAATATTGACTTTTTTTGAAATAAAAATTTTTATTTCAATTGTTTATATTATGCTTTTTATAAAACAATATATATATATATATATATATATATATATATATATATATGTATATGTATGTATAATTCTGATGTTATCTGGGAAGTATAAGTTTTCTTAAATGTTGGTACTGTACACATAAAAATATAAAATATGATGTATAAATATAAATTCAACTGTTTCTGAATTTCATTATAATAATAATATAATAATAATAATAATAATCTTTATTGATCTCAGAACATAATACACATAACATTTACAAACAATATGAGAAAAGCCACCACATGGGCTACTGCCTGTGGGTGATGGCTGAGTTCAATCAGTTTATGAATTGTTGATAAATACTAAATACTTAATTCTAAAACAAATTATAATGTGAACTAAAAACATTATGAAACTAACATACATTGTGAAAATATGTAAAATTACGTATAATAATGGAAACTAACATAAACTAATAGTAAAATAGAGTTAAGGAGTTGAAGAAATGTCACTATCACTGCATACTACACTCATGTTCAACACTCGAAAGATAACACTTATTGCCATTCACACTCACGTTCAAACCACTCAGACCCTCAAAACAATGCACGCTCACATTCAATCACATCAGAAGAAAACACTAACATTACACACTCACGTTCAAACACTAAAGATGAACTTACATTGCACACTCACGTTCAAACCACTCAAACGAATGACACTTACATTGCAACATTCACACTCACATTCAAACCACTCAAAAGATGACACTACATTGCACCCTCATACTCACGTTCAACCTCACCAAATACTTACTCACTCACACTCACGCTTATTCACCAATAAACATTCTACACATATCCTACACACTTGCTTACCTTACTTAGTCAATCAATGTCTCTCTCAATCATTTCGATTGCTCCTAACATCACCAAACCCAGTTACGCTCACCGGCCGACCGTCATGTGAGGTACCCTGACCGTAGCAAGTCATTGGAAGTATCCCTGCCCAGCCCCAGTAACCATACTGTAATTTTGTTCTTAAAATATGTTTTACGATCAAAATCTATGGCTTTCATCTCCTGTGGAAGATTATAAAACAGAATATGAGCCAAGTACATTCCATTTGTCCTATTGATTGATTTCGTTACACGAGGTGTATTTATACCTATATTTACATGGTGCCTGGTGGCGTAGGGGTGATGAACGGTTTCATAAAAACTGTGGCCATGTTTAAAACTATACAAAAGCAAAACTTTAATGAACAATTGTTTAACATCTAAAACATTAAATGTTTCAAAGATTTCATCTGACGGAAATGTATTTGGTTTTTTCAAAGCTGCTTTTAAAATTGCCTTCTGTGTTATAACTAAAGGTTGAACATAAGAAGAATATGCTCCTCCCCACGCAATTATTCCATATTGTAACACTGACTGTATATAAGCAAAGTAGACTGTTCTTAATAACTTCAAATTTAGTATTCTAGACAAAACTTTAAACATATACACACACCGACGTAGTTTAGAATTCAAAAACTGTATATGCGCTGACCAACTGAGTCTATTATCAAATATTACACCTAAGTACTTATAGCACTCCACCCTCTCAAGAGCCCCACAAGCACATGCCACAAGACGTCCGGCTCCACATGTGTGAAGACGAAACTCGAAATCCCTAGGATCACCAGCAGCTCGCAGGGACACTGCCATGTACTTAGTCTTACCCACATTCACGGTCAGCCGGTTCTGGTCAAACCACCGCTTGACAGTGAGCAACCCACATGCAGCATGCTGGAAGGCCTCATCCCAGCTGTTACCCTCAAACAACAGTGCCGTATCGTCTGCATATAAATACATTTTACCTTTGTTTAAGTTTATTTTACATATATTATTTATATATATCGAGAATAATAGAGGCCCAAGAGTACTACCCTGTATAACCCCATATCGCAAGGATTTAGTCTCACTCCTGCAACTATTTACATATACTAACTGTTCCCTATCTTTCAAATAGCTTTTGAACCAATTTATTGCATTCCCTCTGAATCCAAGATAATGTAATTTACCAATCAATATATCTCTATCTAAGGAATCAAAGGCCTTTGCCAAGTCAATAAAGACTAATAAACTTCTTGAATTGTTTGCTAAATTGGTGTGCATTTGATTTACTAAATTAAAAATTGCGTCATCATAATTTAAGTCACTTCTAAACCCGAATTGATTGTTACTGATAATTTTATTTTCAAATAAATATTTAACTAATTTTTTTTTACACATTTTTCTAGTACCTTGCCCACGACGCTCAACAATGATATAGGTCGATAATTGGAACATTGTCCTTTATCCCCCCCTTTATATAATGGAATGACTCTTGCTACTTTAAAAGAATCCGGAAACACGCCATTTTCAATACTGTTATTCACCACTTTTAAAAGAGCCACTTTTAATTGGTTAAAATTTAATTTTAAAACATTAGCGTGTATATTATCGACCCCCGGTGCTGAACCACCACGCAACTCATTGACACAAGCCTTCAGCTCACACTCCGTCACTGGGACCAATCTAAACTCACAGGATACAGCATGAGCAGCATCATCAACCACACAAGGCCCTACCGGCACCGTACTCGCCAACTCCTCTCCTACACGTACAAAATAGTCATTTAGAATATTTGCCACTTCAACATCTTTGTTATTACAATTATCTGGTAATGCGAAATGTTCGGTCGAGATATTTTCTTTTTTACTTTGTTTACCTGTTATTTCACCAATGTGGCTCCATAACCTTTTAGGATTGCCTATACTTTCGTTTATTTTATTTTTAAAATACAATTCCTTCGATCTTTTAATTATATTACTCAAACAATTCCTATAAGCTCTAAAACGATGTAATAATTCAAAATTAAATGGTTCTTTTACAACTCTTCTACTCAATTTGTCACGCCGCCTTATAGACCGTAGGATTCCAGAGGTAATCCAAGGTTTTAACCTGACTTTATTTTTTGAGATATAGGTTTGAGTACTTGACTCTTGAATTGTATTGGACAGTTTGGTTACAAATTGTTTTGCACATATTGAGGCATCATTACAGTTTTCGACAGAATCCCAATTCTCAACCATTAATAAATTATTTAATTTGTTGTAATCAATTTTTTTAAATGGGACGTTAAAGTTATTGCTACTTTCCTTTATAGCAGTGCTTCTCTGATTTGCAAGAATAATATAATGATCCGTTAAACTGGATTTGATGACAAAAGTCTCAATCCGATCAGTGTTTTTACAATCAACAAATATGTGGTCAATGAGGTGTCTGGAGTACCCCGTGACCCTCGTCGGCTTATCAACACAAGATACAAAACCTGCCCCGTACAATACGTCCAGATAGTGATCTGCCGCCGGAGTCCTCTCCAAAATGCAACAATTAATATCGCCGACCAGCCAGTGGGTCCGATTCCGAGACCTGTTATCACAATACTGCTCAAGGTCCGTCACAAAAAGCCCAAGGTCACCCTCCCCCGACGGACTGCGATACACCGCCAACACTGTGTGTCGCTCACTGCCACCGGTCAAGTCTAATTTCAGACATGTTGCACCATGCATAATTACATCCATACAAGAAACATTAAACTTATTACTAACATAACAGAGAACTCCATCATTCTGGTTCCTTCTCTTACTACTGCAGTAATAGTTGTACCCCTCCAACTCTTCCAAATATTGATCACCACTTTCTATCCAAGTTTCAGTTAAAACAAGAACATCTGGCCTAATTTGTGTTTCACTTAATATTGCTACTAAACCATCAAAATTCTTATTATAACTTCGAATATTCAGATGTAATATACTAATATTGTTCGAAATAAGCAACTTATAACCTCTAACACATCCATCCATGTCCTCACATTCCATACAAGCTACATTCCTGAAATCATTTAAACACTCGGCAACAATGTCCATCCCAAACTATCAGCTCTACCTCACTCCCCCCATCATACATACTCTTACATACATACACCAACACACTCATAACTTTATACAATCTATACACACTCTATAACATACAAACACCACCACACTCATACCTTTATACCTCTATACACACTCTATTTTTATATCTATATTATCTATATTTGCACAAACACCACTGCACTCATACCTTACATACACGACATACACACTCCTTACATACAAAGCCCACTGCACACATGCCTCACATACATGACATATACACTCCTTACATACAAACACCACTGCACTCATACCTTACATACAAACACCCACTGCACTCATATCTTACATACACGACATACACACTCCTTACATACAAAACCCACTGCACTCATACCTCACATACACGACATACACACTCCTTACATACAAAGCCCACTGCACATATGCCTCACATACACGATAATACACTCCTTACATACAAACACCACTGCACTCATACCTTACATACAAACACCCACTGCACTCATATCTTACATACACGACATACACACTCCTTACATACAAAACCCACTGCACTCATACCTCACATACACGACATACACTCTCCTTACATACAAAACCCACTGCACTCATACCTTACATACACGACAGTAGTAATGGGGGGGATATGGAACAGGGCGAGGGCGAGAGGCCGGTATGACGGGATCGGACGGCCATGTGCGACACGTACTGCAATCCCGTCAAACCAATCTCCCGGCCATCTGCAACCCCGTCAAACCAATCTCCCCGGCCATCTTGGATCACGTGACTTTGTGCCGGCCATCTGCAATCCCATCAAACCAATCTCCCCGGACAAAAGGGCGAGAGGCCGGTATGACGGGATCGGACGACCATGTGCGGCAACGTACTGCAATCCCGTCAAACCAATCTCCCCGCACGATGGGCGAGAGGCCGGTATGACGGGATGGGACGACATGTACGGCAATGTACTGCAATCCCATCAAACCAATCTCCCCGGCCATCTGCAATCCCGTCAAACCAATCTCGCCGGCCATCTTGGACGACATGTACTGAATCCCGTCATTCCAGCCTCCCCCCCTTGGCGTATTCCCGTCAATCCAATCTCCCAGGTGCGCGCTCTGCCACCAGATGTCGTTGTTTCTTCTTCTTCGGTTTTTTTTGTGCGCGCTTTTTTTGATGACGTCATGATGGGCGAGGTGACTTCTGCCCGCCAGATGTCGTTGTTTCTTCTTCTTCGGTTTTTTTTGTGCGCGCTTTTTTTGATGACGTCATGATGGGCGAGGTGACTTCCAGTGTCCGTCGTTATGTTTTTTTAAGTCAGCTGTTTTTGTTCATCGGTGGTAAATTATACGTGTGTGATGACGTCGTCACGAGGAGGTTGGTATTCGAAGGGCGACCATTATTTTATTTTCATCAGATCCAAATACACGATGTTGTTAGCCGACGGGTTCACTATTGGACGGTTGTCCTGATCTACGATCGTTACGGTGATCACTTGAATCACCTTCAGTTGGCCGTCTATTGGAGCGTAATATCGCTCACGCGGGCATTCCGATATCTTGTAACCACGTGGCACGGCCGGGAAGAACGTGTATAAAATGCGATGTTCCTGGTGTTTGTGCGCGTGTAAGTCGTGATTGCTGTAGCTGTTCTCCACTAGGTTGCATTGGATTTCTATAGCGTCCACAGCTCGTAGATTCGGTGGATTCGACCCAATCGTGGTTCGATCGGCCTCGAAATATAACAATTCACCTTCCTCAGAATCAGCTTCTTTCCGGTTATTGGTGGTGCCGTCTGTGGCCGATTCTGGTTGTTCAAAGCCCAAGAGTCTTCTAACCGTGGTGTCCAAAGCGAATTTCAACGGTGATACAATAGACACGACTGTTCCGTGCTTCGCTTTCGAGATGATGAATTTGCCAGAATCTATGTCCGCCACACCTAACGAATCGATGAAACGTCTACACGTTTTTTCCAGAGATTCCAAGGTGTAATGTCCCTGCTCCAGTGTTAGTGTCCTGACAGAATCGTTCGGGTTGTCAGCCGTTGGAGCTGGCCAGAAATGCACGTTAGCAATTCTCGGTAAGTTCAGGATGTTGTTGTCCGAATAGAATCCGCATAGAGCCAAACGGTAATCACTGGCATCGTCCAAGTGGATCGGGTGTTCCAGGTGAAGTGTGATCACCGGACCCTGCCCGAATAGTTTCAACAAAGGCATTTTATATTGCTTGGTCAACACTACATGCTTATATTATTTGGCCATTTGTTTCTGGTGTTCTCGAAACAGTGTACCCGTTATGCGTATGAGATCAGTCAAATCCCTATCGTACTCTTCGATTTTATTGTACAATTTCGTTTCCAACGCGTTGAGCCGTTGATCGGTTTTAGTTTGAAACTGTGAGAACTCAGATCGCAACGCGTCTTGCTTCGATCCGGTCCCACCACACTCTCCGAAACGATTAATACAGAACTTATGACCGTACATGCTGACGGTATTAACTCCTCCTACATGTCTTATAATCGGAACAAAAAAATGAAGTTTTTTTTTAAATATAGTCTATACAGTGCGCAACCGGATGTTGTACGTAGTGCCTATTTTCTCTCCTCCTATTTTCAGTTGTAGCGTTTCGGGGATGGGTTCTTTAGGATCGAATACTTCTGCGTAGCGTTTTGGCAGGAACACGTCGATCTCCTCACAGCCATCGTCAGCTAGTGATCGGTCCAATAGTGTGGCCACCGGAATCTCACCGTATTTGGTTTGTACGATTCTCATGCGTTTCACAGGGTAGAACGTATTTCCGTCCAACCGATCGAGTCTCACGGTTTTAGAGAACTGTAGTGTGGCTTCGTTGAACCGTTGTACGAAGCTGGCCATGTTGTGTTTAAAACGTAGTCGGACACGACGTTTACTCTCACTCTCTTATTATATTACCCTCGATCGCGTCCAGTAGTGTAACGCTAGGGTGACGGGTGTCGAATCTGTTGATTAGAAAAACTATTGCTCGACGAACCAAGACATCCAACCATATTTGTCGTCTCTTAGATCGTTCACGATAGTATTCCAATCCACCACATCAACTTCGCCGCTCTGTAAAGAATACCGCCTCAAGACGTCTAAACACAAATGGCCACAAATCGGCGGATCATCGAAACTCTGGATCCTACAGTCGTTGTAGACCAGACCTTCACCACCTTTTAAATACCGCACCAACTCGATCGGTGGACGCGCGTCTCCGTACGAGTCGAAATAGAACTTGTTCCTGTCGCCTATTTTGATGTAGCACGTCCAGTGTGTGCCGTCAGATTCGACATCTCCCAAGTTGAGGATTCCGCATTCCGTATGATTCGACGTGGTCGGCAATAGCTGTCGTACGAATACACCCCGAAAATTCTTAACTTTCAGTACATCTTTGGCGTACCGTTCGAGTTCACCCAGTGAGAGCGGATCTATTTTTTTTTTCAACAACAACGAGTCCAACTTCAGATTGATGCACCGTTTGAGACCACTGCCCTCGGGGTCTTTGGTGATTATCGCGTCCAACTCGTTGTCGAGTAGATCCTTCAACCAAGGTATGAACTTCTCTCGAAGCAACGGCGCGATATTTTTCCTAACCAAAGGTGAGATGAACCGCTTGCCGCCGGGAACATCGTCTTCAATGAAATTGATCATTTCCTTCAGCAGGCCACCTTCTTTGTTTTTCATCAACTGATCGTAGCTGAGCGCCAACCGAAGACCGGTCTTGTTTTTGACGGCTTTGTTCACGGCTATGTGTTGGGGCTCGGTGAGCAGTATGTGATCGCCACCACCACTGATGTTATCGTACGTAAGACCGACCACCACTGTTCTACGTTTCTTGTAGGCGGTCTTCATTTTTCGCTTCTGTCCGTCGGACAGACGGATCTTGTGTCTGTGCAGTTCACTCATCGTGTTTACTCTCACACATGTACTTATAGTAAGTCACGCACACACCGCACTATGGAAACTTACTGCACCAAATGCAAACGGAAAACGCCATCACCGGCCAACTCTGAGGAAGTGGTGCGAACAGAAAACAATAAATGGCGTTCCAAAAGTAAATGCGCTTTGTGTGGTGGTGAAAAAAGCACGTTTATCAAAACGGCACCCAGTTATGAGGAGGAGGATCAATCGAGAGAATACATCGAAGCCAAAGAACTACACCGTGCGGTGATAACAAAATTTCCTAAGCGAAGAATAGTGACTTCGTGCATCGACGATTTGTGGGCAGCCGATCTCGTGATTATGGACAGATACGTAAAGGAAAACGATGGTTACAGATACATGTTGAATGTGATCGACACTTTTTCCAAGTACGCCTGGTCTGAACCGTTGACTAGGAAGAGTGGCCAACACGTGGCCGATGCTTTCGAAGCAATCATAAGGCGTGCCGAAAAGACGGGTCACAACACACCGAATCTATTGCACGTCGATAAGGGTCGGGAGTTTGTTAACAAGGATTTCAAACAACTGTTGGAAACATATGGCATCAAGATGTACCACACTGAAAACGAAGAGAAAAGTGCAATCGTCGAACGATTCAATCGCACTCTCAACGAACGCATGAAGGTTCAGTTTGAAATGCGCCGGTCGTTTCGATGGGTCGACATGGTGCAGGACTTGCTACGACAGTACAACACCACGGTGCACACTACGATACGCATGAGACCCGCGGACGTGAACAAGAGTTGTGAACAACAATTGAAGAGCCTATACGACGCGAAGAAACCAACTGTAGTGAGGAAGCCCAAATTGCATGTTGGTGACCGTGTGAGGATAGTGGCTAAGAAAGAGAAATTCGCCAACAAGTACAGTCGCAATTGGAACAGGGAGATATTTGTTGTTTCAAAATTGCTGAACACTTTACCGATCACGTACAGAATCACGGACTCTGATGGTGAAGAGATATTGGGTTCGTTTTACGAGAGAGAACTGCAAAAGACCGTACTGTGACTTTGGTAAGTACACACGCACACACCGCACTATGGAAATTACCGTGTACTGTAAGAGTGATACGGATGGCGATAATAAGGACCGCCTTCTACCGCATCCGTTGAGGTGCCTGATCGTTGGTTCGTCCGGCTGTGGTAAAACAAACTTGTTGTTGAATCTGATTTACAACAAACGTGGTGTGAAGTTCAAACACTTGTACGTGTTCAGTCGTTCCATCGAGCAAGCGGCCTACGCTGAACTACGAAAACACTACGAGCGCGTGGAAAAGGCGTTAGGCTATAAAGTCAGTCAGTTCTATTCCAACTGTGCGGATTTGATTCCGCTGGACGAGTGTAAGTCCAACTCGTTGGTTGTGTTCGACGATTGTCTGCTAGAAGAGCAAAGATCAAAGACTACTTCATACGTGGACGTCACAAACTCTTGTCTTGCGTGTACTTGAGTCAGAGCTATGGTCGCGTCGACATGCAGGTCATACGTAACAACGTGAATCTACTCTGCGTGTTCAGTCAGAATAAACACTACACCCGAAGGATATACGAGGACTTTGTTGGATCCGACATGACGTACGACGAGTTCGAGACTAGGTGCAAGCACTGCTGGAGCAAACCTCACGGATTCATCACTGTGGACATGACGAGGAAGGCACACGACGGCAAGTACAAGTGCATGTTGAAAAACGATATTTCAAACGTTACCTCGAAAAACGATATTTAGACCGAACTTCGTTTAACGACATTTCAACGCCAACGTTTGAAAAACGATATTTTCACTTGAACATCAAATAACGTTATTTTCATGTTGAGACGAGGAAGGCACACGACGGCAAGTACAAGTGCATGTTGAAAAACGATATTTCAAACGTTACCTCGAAAAACGATATTTAGACCGAACTTCGTTTAACGACATTTCAACGCCAACGTTTGAAAAACGATATTTTCACTTGAACATCAAATAACGTTATTTCCATGTTGACTTTTTAAAGTGATGTGTTTTTTACATCGTCAACGTTATTTCGACGATGAGTGTGTGTCTGTGTGTTGCTCGGTGGTGTGCATGTATGTATGTGTATAAGTAATCACTAGTACGTGATGGATGTGAAAGAAGCTAAGCGCCTCGATGCGATCGAGAGGAAGTTGATCAGTAAATTCAGATCGGCCGAGTTGGAAGAACGCAAGGAGCAAGCTCGAACGGCCGCTGACAACCCGGTACTTCCACCGAGTGTCGAACCCCCGTTTAAGATTCTGAAGGCCTCACCACCACCATTATCTGTCCTACCGTCAAAACCACTACAGCCACAACCGCCACCACCACCACCACCACCTCAACAGCAACAACTGTCAACTGTGAGTGTATCGAAAGCCAAACTGTTAGACAGTCTGAATACCAGGCTGCAGAATCAATTCGCTGAGGTGCATGCCGCCGAGTTGTCCGAACAACAGGAACGTGAGAAAAAGTACGAGGCCATAACGAAGGCTATCAGGCAGAAAAAGGAGCAGGACGCCGAGGCCGAGTTGAAAGCCAAAGAGTGGCTACGCAAAAAGAGGTACAACCAAATCATGAAACGGGTCGATCAACGTGGTGGGCGTCGGTTCACTCCATCGGTTTCCAGTACACCTGAGCGTCTTGTAGGGTATATCGGAGCTAACAACGATCATGATAATGACTACGATGATGGTGATGAAGACAAGATGGAAGTAGAAGACGCACCCGCCTCCTCCTCCAGCATACCGAACAAGTCCATGAGACAGTTGTTGGACTCGCGGGTTGTTAATTTAGGCGCGATAGGCACCCGGTACTTGCCAAAAGCGAACGACAGCCAGTTCGGCATTTACTATGACGACGAGACGGAACAGTTGAAAATAGGCTCCGCTGCGATTACGTTCGATTACGACAATATACTGGTAAAGGGAAAGCGATACAGAGGGACCGAAGGACTTTGGCGCCTGTTGACTAGCAAAGGTTTCGTTCCCGAGGACAAGTACACCGGTGAAGACTGGAGAATGTACAAAGACATGTTGCTCGCTACAAATTCGTTGCATCAAAAGAACGACCCGAATTCGAAGCGCCCGAAAGCTAGTCAGGGCCAGAAGTGGAAAAAACTTATTCGTCCGATATGGGAAGAGAAGATCAAGAGTAAGACGGCTGAGCTGGTGGAAGCACCGGCAGTATTATCTGTGGCCGGCGAGAATGATGATGCCCCTATGGAAGATGTACCCATGATCGGGTCCGGACTCAGAGAATACAACGATCGACCGATCGAGTACAGATACATCAACAATCTGAACGAACTGATTAACCGTCTGAATTTCATCTACGCCCAGGAGACAGCAGGCAACCGGAGTTTTACAAATGAAAAACTGTCGGTCGTCAAATTCATACACGACCGTATGGAAGAACTCGTCCAACAACCTAACGGGCTCAAGTACCTGCTGCGCTGTCTGTCCGCGCTGCCACAACACGTGATAGAGGGGTCGGGTCTGTTGAACGACATGATCAACAAGCTACCGTTCGAACTGCACGCCCCGAGCAATTGGAATCTGGACACGTACAACTACTGCGGACCCGGGACCAAGTTGGACATGCGTCTAGCACGTGGTGACAAGGGAATCAACCCTTTGGACGAGGCGTGCAAACAGCACGACATCTGGTACAGAGATCACAAGAATACCGAAGACCGTTGGGTGGCGGACAAGGTGTTACAGAAGGCCGCCTGGGACCGTGTCACTTCACACGACGCTGGACTGAACGAACGAGCGGTCGGCTTGGCCACCACCGGTGCTATGTGGCTGAAACGCAAACTCGGCATGGGTCTGGGCACTTCTGGTTGTGTACTATATAAGTAGTAGAGTGGTTGTTGAGTGTTCTCCTTGACGAACGACGACGACGCTATGGAGAGAAACGTTTGGCAAATCCTGTCTCGCGAGCCCAAAGTGCCTGACGGTGTGATGACCGACGCGTTCATCATGAGGTTCGACACGCGGATGGACTTTCCGCTGCTGTCCGAGAACTACGCATTTTCCCAAGAGATGTTGCGAATCTACCAACACCGCGTCGTCTGGGTCAGCGTGTTGAGAAAATCACAGTACCCGGAATCTTTCCTTCGTGAGATGGTTCCCAACTTTCACGATTGCTGGTTCTTAGTGTGCAAGTACCAACGACTGTCCGAGTCATTCATTCATGACTACGCGGATCGGGTGGACTGGGAGTACGTACAGCGGTACCAACACGTGTCCGAGGAATTTCTACGACGCCACCGCAAGTACATGATCCCCAGCTACGATCCAGAAACCGTTGCTGAGTATTAGTGAGAGTATAATTTAAAAAAAAAAACCTAAATATATTTTTTGCATTAACATAAGTGTAGAGACCAGTTGTATGACTACTACTACTTCTGCCACTACTATGGATACTGTGTACAACGAGTTTGCCAGCGGCGTGATCAGGAGTGAGTACCGAACAGTCATGCCCGTATCGGAGCTCAACTTCAACGCGGTAAATAATTACACGGTGTTCAAGCTGGACCACGGCGATACGTTTTACGATTCACGTATCATGTATCACATCTGCGGTGAGGTTGTGAAAAAATCGGACGGGACCAAGTTCGCGGCAGGCGACACCATAAAATTGATCGACAACTATGCGTCGTTCCTGTTTTCACGCATCGAGCTGAAAAAGCACAACACGACTATTGACAGTGTGGACCTGCCGGGGATCACGAGCACCGTGAAGAGTGTGCTCAACTACAACGAGTCGTCAAAGCCGTCACTCACCAACAACGGGTTCGCGTCCAAGTACGAGAGTGGTGGCACGTTCGAAGCGCTCGGTACGCTCGGCCACCTGGGGCTCGGGTTCTTTGACCACCTGCGTTATCCCATGTACAAGGGCGGATTTGAGATTGTGTTCACGCGTGCCGAAGACAACGATGCGTTGTTCAAGTGGAAAGCAGCGACGGTTGGAGCTACAGAGCCCGACGAAGGAAAGATATTGATAAAGTCGTTCACACTGAAAGTGCCGTTGGTCGAGTACACGGCCACCAGCAAGATCCAACTGATAGACGGTCTGAAACAGTTGAGTGACAGAGACGCGTTGATCTACAACTACTACCAGTGGCAGTGTATCGAAAAGAAAGGTGTGTTCGGTGCGTCGTTCAATTTCGACATCACCAACGTCTACAGGAACGTGTACAATCCCAAGTTCGTCGTGATCTGTCTACAGACGAATCGTTGGAACGACCAGAAAAAGATCCCGTCCCAATTCGACATGTGTAATGTGAAAAACGTGGGCGTGAAAATCAACGGTGAACGCTATCCACAAGAGATGCAGAACATGAACTACGCGGACGGCAGATGGCGTGTACTCTACGATCAGTTCCTACGATACAGGATCGTCAACTTCGGCGATACCGACGCGCTGTTGAGTCCTGAGGATTTCATCACCGTATATCCGTTGATGGTGATCGACACCCACTTGCATCCGATCAACACGGACAGATCCAGGAGCGACATCCAAGTGGAACTGGACTTTGTGAACGCCATCGCCTCGCCTGTGGCCAACAACGGTACAACCGCGTACGTGATCGTGGTGTCTGAATGTCATTTCTCCTACGACATTACTAGAAACACCATCAAAACGCTCTAAAGGGACTTGGTTGTATTTTCTAAGTAAGCAGTAAAAACAAAGAATGCAAGAAAATAATTTATTTCCAATATATCTAAAAAGTATTTGTACAAGATACTAAACAATAATACAAAAACGCCACATAGTAACGTTGAACAAAAAATATTTTTTTTTTTTTTATATATTTTTTGCTATGACTGGATGAACTCTAGTAGCCCCACGGCAAGGTGTCAACCACGTCCTGTCCATCGCCATCGTCACCACCGCCGCTACAAGCATCGTCCGCATCTTTTTCCACTATCATTCGTTTGTCGTAGTCCATCCTGAACATTTTTTTCACCGTCTTGTTGACCAACGTCTTGGTAACGTTGTCGTGTCGAATCTGGTTGTACACTATTCGAGTCCCGGCGATTTCACCTTCGACCAGACTTTTCATTGTCGCCATGTTCAGACGTTGTGAATTCTTATAGTTCAGCGTGAATCCTTTTATTTTGCACCTGCCATTCTTCTTGGCCGTCTCGAAGGCGTAGCTCTTGGGACCCGTACTGATCCATTCGTCTATGTTGTCATCACTGCCCAACTCGTCGCTCCACTCGCCCAGCATACTGCCTGTGGGAACTGTGTTGGCACCGTCGTCGATGTATACGACTGAATCTGTATCGTAGTACACCACGCTCTCGCCCAACCGCTCCATCATGTCGTACAGTCTTAGCCGGGCGTGTGCTGTGGTAAACGCTGCTACGAAAACGTTGATGTTGTTCGGAGCGTTCACGAAATGTTCCTTGTAGTTGTACGTCATCTGCACTATGTTTTCGTTGATGAAGACGATGTTCGTCTTTTCTAGCCGCTCGTCCAAAAGGATCTTGTAAAACGTCTTCGCCTCCGAGACGAATTCGGTCTGCTTCTGATTCTGTCGTTGACCGAACTTGCCCCACAGACTGTTTAGGCATATCTTGGCTACAGCTCGCTTGCCGGGATTGTCGTGGATCTCGTTCGGGTCTTCGGACAGTCGGATACCGACACTATCGTAGACAGCGCGCACGTAGTCTTGCAATTCGGCGTAGTCCTTCTGCCATGGTGACGTCTCCAGTTTGATTTTCATGAAATCACGGACGTACCCGTTGAACAGTCGGTTCGACGTTTTCTCGAAGTGCCACACTTCGTAGACTCGAAGGATTTTGTAGCCACGATGTAGAGCCTTGTTCATCTCGATAGTGGTCCATGTGCCGGTCAGGGCCCGTTCCGCTTGTTCGTGTTTACAGTGAGTGCACTTCTCGGCCGGACACAATCGACACAGTGTGAACATGAGCTTCCCGCCACACCTGGTAGGCAACACCGGATGGTAGAGTCGTCGGGGAGGGAGCACTTCGCACTTCACCAGTCCGAACCAATCCGTGTTGTAGCCGACTGGTCTGACGATCTTCTGCGGATGTCCGATCGGGTAGTGGTCGTAGTACATGACTGTCGGATACAGGCTGACCACATCGATGTAGTGCATCTTGCGACCGGTAACTCGCAGCTTGCACGCGTTGGTCCGTCCACCGTAGAAGGCATCCCTCGGATGTAGGGACTCGTCCACTACGTGAGGTCTCTCACGCATCCTTCGGTACGCGGGCAACCAAAGACACTCCCACATCTCGACTACTCGGTAGCCAGCCGCTTGTAGCTGTTTTGTTCGTTCGACAGTCCTGTTGTACAGATCACCCATAGTGTGACGGTTCTTTGCGTTGATCCTACTGGGTTCGTAACACCGTATGCACCCGTGCCAGAAACAACTGTGGAACTGATAAACCGTCTTTGTCTCGGCACAGTAGCCGTCCACTTTAGCACCGCAGATTGTGGCCTCACCACCGTTCATGGCGTGCGCTACACTCTCTCCGCCGCCGTCGATGATCGTTGCCAGCCAGGCAATTGACTCTTTGCTGTAGCACGGTTCCTTGGTGCCTGTCTTCACAACGGCCAACGTGTCTGGTTCCAGGTACTTGGATCTGTAGATGGCCATACACACGCTGGCGATAGTCAGATACTTGAACGGATCGATGTTTGCAATTTCCAGAAACTGTTTTCTCAACTCCAAGCACCCTCGACGCAATATGTCCACGTCCGACTTGCAATACTCTTCAAGTTCTCGCCGAAAGTGGAACTCGTAGTTCTCGGCCCGCTTCTCGGTGTGCCACTTCAAGAACTCGTCCCTCGTTTTGGGTTGCATGGTGTCGGGTGAATAGTATTCGATGTCAGGCACCTCTCCGACGTAGGACTGATTGGCCGCAGTGTTGAAGTAGTGCGGGAAGAATCCTTTCTTCAGTTCGTGCAGACCGAAAGTCTTTGGAAACGCAGACAGCGGTGAGGCGACAAAGTTCATACTATCAATGATTTTCAATCGCAGCTCACGTATCTCCAACAGGGTGAGTTTCATGCCCGTGTATATGGTGTACGGTTTGACGGTGTTCTCAACGCAGTAGCGCAAGATGAAGTGGCTGTCGTAGCCTTTCGCATTGTGTGCGATACATGTGTATCCTGTGTGTTTCTTAGAGAGCAGCCACTTGCAGAAGGTATCGTTGTCGGAAAACTCCCATGAACGACCATCGAAATCTTGCACGTAAACGTAGTTTGGAACGTGTACACCAGTCTCTTGAACGGCTTCGTAATCAAAGAACAAATACTTCTCGGTGTACGAACAACGGTGTTCCTTGCAGCGTTCATCGTCACCTACTCGACAACCACAATCCTGGCAGCTACATCGTCCTCCTTTTTGTGTCTGCACACTCATGTAGCACTGGTGCTTGCCCAATTCGACGAACTTTTTACAGTTGGAACAGTGATAGCGTCTACAGTCGTGTGGCTCGTCACGTTTTACGATCCGATTGCAAGTGGTGCATTTGTACACGGTGTCGCAGACGCCACCGTCCGGCCGTCGGTGTTCGACGAGACAGTCTTGGTTGTAGCAGTATCTGTTGCAGCGGTCACATTTCACCACAGGCAAACGTTGCTCGTGAGCCTGTCCCAAGCACATGCTGCAGACTTTGGTGGCTTTACAACGGTGGGTTCGGTTTTTTTTGTTGTACGGTGTGTCGCATTTGTTACAATAGTAACTCGACCCGAGGAACGCTCGCATGTTGCTAATCACGTCAAAGTGGTTTCCATTTTTATACAAATACAGTACGATGTCCGCCGGCGGACTTTCGTATATAATACTGTTCATGCTTTCAACACACACTATCTTGATTTGTACATCCAACAGTCTTTCGACGCTAGTGAATTCCTCGAGGGTGAATTCTTCAACACCGCCGCCTAGTCTGTTACACAGTTCGATTGCAAGTTCGGTCTGTAAACGCCTGCCCATGCGAACACATTTTTTGTCAATTTGCGAAAGTTGCCGATCCATTATGGTGTCCACGTGGAAAGTCAGCGCTGTCACCACCGCTCGTGCGCCGCACATGTTGTCGTCATCGTTTCTTATTCGAACTATACACCGTTTTGTACGTAAATCACTGGCCAGATTCAGTACTTTTCGGCTGTGGTTCGATTGTCCGCGAGGGATGTTGATTATTTTCACGTTCCAGTGTACACTACGAATGTCTATTTGTTCGTTAGACGACAATATTCTTTCCACGTGATCCATAAACACCCGGGCGTTGGACTCTGTAGAACTGATCACCGATGAGATGTTGTGACGGAATTCAGGGTGATTGGCGACCACAATGACCCGATCACCGGGTTGATAATTTCCCTTCTCCTTTGCCATCTCGATCATGCGGTTGATAGCGGCTTCGACTTGAGCGACAATATTTACTTTAATCCTGTAGTCCGTTCCGGTCGCTCCGTACTTCTTCACACGGTATGACCTGGTTTCCACAATCTCGTAGGAATGCAGGCATTTATTCGACATCTGTTGGTGCCTCTTCATATTCTGCGGCTGCACTCGGGTCCCGCAGATCGGGCACGATTTCTTCAAAGACGGTCTTTCGGTGGTGGTCACAGGTCGGTTGCTGCTCGATCGAGTCACACGAGGTGGCAGAATTGGTTGCGGCCGGACCTGGCGTGGTGGACGCATGGTGTTAGCAATGCTCGTAGACGGCTGATCTGTTTGAGCTCGGTTGTTTGATCGAGTAACACGTGGCGGCGGCAGTATCGCAACTGGTTGGGTCTGGGAAGGTGCGTACACGGTGTTGGTGGTACTCGTAGATGGTTGATCCATTAGGTGAGCGGTGGGCGGTCTATGTTGTTTCGATGACGATGAAGATGGTGTGCCATGATTGAGCGACTTTCGTTCTAGCTGTCGAGGCTTTTTCGAAGAGTGGCGGTGCTCAATGTCGGATGGAGTATCCAGGGACCGTTTGTGTTTGTTCGTCTTCGATGAAGATGGTGTGCCATGATTGAGCGACTTTCGTTCTAGCTGTCGAGGCTTTTTCGAAGAGTGGTGGTGCTCAATGTCGGATGGAGTATCCAGGGACCGTTTGTGTTTGTTCGTCTTCGTGTGGCGTGACCAATGGTCTTTATTAATTTTGACATTACACACACCACACTCAACCATTTTACTACTGTCCGTTGTTACTCGTTTGATGATGACGGGCGTTTGGGATCTTTCTTCTACTGTGCAGGAGGCTTCACGTTGTTCGGCGATCGGTTGTTCTGTCTCTGTTAGCTCGGATCTACGCCGTTTAGCCGGAACTTCTGTATCTACGTTGTCGTCGTGATGGGGTCTTTTAGAGGCGGCATGCGCTTCGTGTCCGATATCTGAAACGTTCATGTCCGCATTCGCCACTTCTCCATCATAGCGAGGTTGTTTGGTCGGCGGCGGTACGTCTGCCTCCTCGTCCACATCACTGGATTCATGATGATTGTCTCTGAGAGATCGTTTCATTCTGTAAAGAGAAAACACAAGATCTCAGACACACT
The DNA here is from genome assembly GCA_035578905.1 of Stictocephala bisonia. Taxonomy (NCBI): domain Eukaryota; kingdom Metazoa; phylum Arthropoda; class Insecta; order Hemiptera; family Membracidae; genus Stictocephala; species Stictocephala bisonia. The sequence goes on along the minus strand of JAQJVL010002373.1, from coordinate 26,258 downwards.
TAGTAATACTCGCATAAAACAAGTAGACATACAAGTTAAACAACGACCTCGATATATTTCACTCCATCAAGTAGAGGTAATTCACCAAATATTGTTTCTAATATCGAGCAACACACAGTTGAAATGGACACAACATTTCATCATAAAGATAAAATACAAAACTCTGATACACTTACAGGTAGACATACAAGTTATAATTTTACTTTATCAAGTAGAGGTAATTCACCAAAGACTGTTTTTAATATCGAGCCACACACACACACACACACACACACACACACACACACACACACACACACACACACACACACACACACACACACACACACACACACACACACACACACACAGTTGAAAAACAATATATCGGATTTTTTTACTTAACCCACCAAGAATTTCTAAACAAATATGTTTTCAAATAATACAAAGTCGTTTATATGTTATAAGAGAAATGAAAGCAAATAATAAAATAGAATAAAAGATATAAATTCTTACCTCGATGATATTTGTCGTAATTTAAAATAACAATTTACTGAGTAGTGTAAAGAGCAAACACTAGCACAGTAGCTGAGAGAACAATGAGGATGGCGCCGCGTGGCTTGTTCGTTTATCTAACCAGGCGATGATGTCATTTACTAGAAGATTCTATCCAAGTGAGTACCACACACACATGGCTTCCAGATCATTCTGGAAGGTTCCTACCCCATATCCGGTTCCTGCTTCTAGAATATTCGCCTGGGGACAGCTGAGCACGTGGTTTCGGAAGGCGGGCATCGCCCTTCGAATACCAACCTCCTCGTGACGTCATCACACAAAACAGCTGGCTGAAGAAAAAAAAACATAACGACGGACACTGGAAGTCACCTCGCCCATCATGACGTCATCAAAAAAAGCGCGCACAAAAAAACCGAAGAAGAAGAAACAACGACATCTGGCGGGCAGAAGTCACCTCGCCCATCATGACGTCATCAAAAAAAGCGCGCACAAAAAAAACCGAAGAAGAAGAAGAAACAACGACATCTGGTGGCAGAAGTCCATCATGACGTCATCAAAAAAAAAAAAAAAAAAAAAGCGCGCACCTGGGAGATTGGATTGACGGGAATACGCCAAGGGGGGGGGAGGCTGGAATGACGGGATTCAGTACATGTCGTCCAAGATGGCCGGCGAGATTGGTTTGACGGGATTGCAGATGGCCGGGGGGGGAGATTGGTTTGATGGGATTGCAGTACGTTGCCGTACATGTCGTCCCATCCCGTCATACCGGCCTCTCGCCCATCGTGCGGGGAGATTGGTTTGACGGGATTGCAGTACGTTGCCGCACATGGTCGTCCGATCCCGTCATACCGGCCTCTCGCCCTTTTGTCCGGGGAGATTGGTTTGATGGGATTGCAGATGGCCGGCACAAAGTCACGTGATCCAAGATGGCCGGGGAGATTGGTTTGACGGGGTTGCAGATGGCCGGGAGATTGGTTTGACGGGATTGCAGTACGTGTCGCACATGGCCGTCCGATCCCGTCATACCGGCCTCTCGCCCTCGCCCTGTTCCATATCCCCCCCATTACTACTCACGACATACACACTCCTTACATACAAAGCCCGCTGCACTCATAACTCACATACACGACATACACACTCCTTACAATACAAAGCCCGCTACACTCATACATACATACACGACATACACACTCCTACATATAACGCCCACTGCACTCCATACCTCACATACACGACATACACACTCCTACATACAAAACCCACTGCCTCAATACCTAACATACACACTCCTTACATAAAAACCCACTGCACTCATACCTCACATACACACTCCTTACATAAAAAACGCACTGCACCATACCTCACATACCCGACATACACTCTCCTTACATACAAATCCCACTTCACTCATACCTCACATACAAGATATATGCAACTGCATACATACGAAACCACCGCACTCATACCTTACATAAATGACATACACACTACATACATACTACAATCACCACCGCACTCATACCTCACATACACTAGATACACACTCCATTCATACAAACACCACCACATTCATACCTCACATACATGACTTCGCACTCGTTACATCAAACACCACTGCACTCATACCACACATACACTACACAACTGTGCACCACGGACTCACCAACTAACCTTTAACCACCTTAAACTCATTACAGATATAAATTACTAATATTATAACCTAGTTACTTAATTAAATAAACATATGCTAAATTTTCAATTGAAATTACTGTAAAACAAAATTATTTATATTATTTTATGCTTCCCATAACATTTTCTTGTATTTAACACCAAATCTATATCTTTAGATAAACATTTAAAATTTATGAATAGTAATATTTTGACGTGGTATTAGTTAAACAATTACTTCAACAAATTTGTATGAAACATTCTCACTAACAAATAGGACATAATCTAGAAATAAACTCTCCCATCAAGAAACAAATCGTTAATATTCATTCATCTCTCGCACACACGCACCATACATAATTACTTACATTGCAATAATTAAACATATTTATCAATCTGTAAGAAATTTTTTTTTTTTTTTTTCAAAGTAACGTACAGATAACCCTTGACTCCCTTTACAGTGCCAATTCATGTGTAATTTGGGAACAAATTTTAACTTCCTATCATTTAAACGTTACGTAAATTTTCACTGCTGCATATTACAATAAAATTTATTTAAACCTTTTAACTATTTACAAAATAATAAAATAGCTCATCACTTTGTTGATACTTTCTTTTTTTAATTAACATATTAGTCTACTTAAATTAAGTTATGTCTCGATATGACTTGACAAATACATGTAATATCTCAAACAAGCCTAAGTAATACTTGATGGAATTAAAACTATTAGTTATTAGTAAGAGTATATTAATATAATGATTCAATAAAGTCGTACTTATTGATAAAAAAAGTGTGATACTGTAACCAACATAAATGTCTAATTGTAAAAGGTAACTAAAAATCTACCCAGATACATAATTATAGAACTTCTAACTAATATAATAAAAATTGACCATAGTTATCATATTTGAAATTGCACATGAAATTAAACCTTATTAAAAGAACAGTTAATAAAACTAATAGGAGGTTCTCACGAATCTACATACTAAACAAACGAAATATAAAATCAACTAAAATAACCAATTATTAACCACTAAATTTAAAACTGTACATATTAGCTAGTACGCTAATGAGATACAGTATACGGTTATAGCCTAATACATTACAAGTGTGTTTGAAATAGCTTTATGTTTAACTACGGACCATATAGCCTACAGTGGCAATTTTTTACTCGAATAAAATATTGGAAATAAACTCAATACATCTGGACAAAGACAAATTAATTGTTAATAACTAATGTACAAAATTTATTCTAAATAAAAACAAAATAGACTTTCTGAACTCTAAACAAATCATTATAGTTTATAACATATGATGTAAACTTATGCAAAATCTGTCCTACCTTATACAAAAAAAGTTCTGGTAACCCATGGCAAATTAAACATAGTTTTCACTTATCTGTTGTTTATTGTTTAGCTGGTTGCAAGAGACGATCCAAGTCATCCTCACCCCATATCCTGGTTGCCCTGCCTCCATCCGTCATCCTGACGATGATCCTTCCGTCTTCCACACACCAGGCAGCCACCAGCTTCCTATCCTTAACCAGCTGTTTTGCAACTCCAAGCAAATGTTTGTGGTGACCGGTAAGGTGACAATTGATGAAAACTGGGTTGTTCCCAAAACGCTGACTTATCTGTGACGCCACCAGCCTCTTCCCTTTAGCTGCAGCTAACCACAAGCTCCTCGTTTGCCGGGAGATAAACTTAACGATGATGGGTGGGCCGTCCTTGCCCGGGACCCGATGTGCCACAGAAAAGTCTTCCTTATCAAAATGTATCTGGAGGACTCCCGCAATACTCTCGAGTATCTTGTATATATCTTCATTCTGTGTAACAGGTATTCCCTTTACCTCAATATTTTCCCGCCTCATGTACTGATGTGTATCTTGGAGTTCACGCTGCAGAACGGAGACTTGACGTTTTACGAGTCCCATGTTGCCCTCCAGGGTCGCACATCGATCCTTCACTTGTTGGTTCTCATCTTCAAGATTACTAATGCGATTCTGGAATTCAACAATTGAAGACGAGACTGCTTCCATTGACTTCTCCAATCCATCGAATCTTGTGCGGGTTCCCTTCTCCCGTCCTTCACCTCCTTACTCAGGGCATGGATCATCCCGACAACCATCGCCTGTTCTGACATCTCGGACGTATCTGAACGTGCACTTTTTCCAGACGCCGTATCAGCTTTACAACTCTCACACTTAAACGCGCCTCTTTGTCGAGCTGTTAGTTTCTTACGCGTTTCATCCGAACCGACACTGCAACATTCAGCATGAAAGCACGAATCACATTCCGCACATTTAATCAACTGATCACGCTTGCCATCTTTGTTACACTTAGCACACACTTGCTGCTGATCCGCCATTGTAATAATATTCAATAATTATATTTAGTAATTATAAGAATTCGTAAATATCAAAGATTAAAAGAAATGCTATTCTAATTATAACAAGAAACACGCAACGACAAGAAACAGCGGGCACGAGTGAGGCACTAGAGCCGGTTAGCCAGACATGTGTCCACTCCGAGCGACTGATAAGAACATTGCACAGGCAATAAAAATAGCGAATTATATGTACCTAAATATGTAGAAGTATTTTTTTATTTGCAATATTTTCTATTCAGACGTCACAGGAGTGTTTTTTTATATGGAGCTAGACTGCATTTATTCATATATGTATTTTTAATGGATTATTTTACCTGGCCACACAACTAGATTAAGTGGCCAGTATATTTCCAAACAATTTATTTGTTATATTTTTGTAACTTAATTGTGGAAATAAATCATTAATTTCATTTATTATTATCAACTAAAATCAAAGACAAGCCAGGTCATCATTCATAAAGTTAGCTACTGAATAATATTCTTTTTTCAGCAAAATTTCTTTACTTGAATATTGTGACAATCTACATAAAATGAAGATTACACTGTTTAGTTTAGAGCTAATCTTATCGATATGGTTTTGACAAGTCAAATTAGAATCAATAACTAAACCCAAAGAAATTAGTAGCTTCAACAGGATGCATTTCTGTGTCATCATCTGGTACGCTAAAATTATCAGAGGTATCTGATTTAGAATTGAGCATTTTAAACTTAATGAAGTAAAATATATTAGTGTTTATAGAGAGATGATTTTATGATAACCACTGAGGTAAAGAGCTGCTCTGTATAAAAGTATCAATCTCAAGTTGCATTTGATTTTTGTTTGAAATAGAGACAGACGTATCATCAGCGTGAAGACAAAGCTTGGCGTTATTTACACTCTATTTAGCTTATCAATAAACATAATAAGTAAAACAGGGCCCAGAAGGAATCCTTGAGGCACACCTGTCTTTACAATGACTTAATTTGAAACCTTCTTGCTTAGACACCCAAATTCATCAAAAAAAGGAATTTCAACAAATTGTTTCCGTCCAATTAAGCAAGATAACACCCAATCCAAAGCTCTACCTCTTATTCCAAATATGTCTAACTTTTTTAGAAGAATTTTGTGATTAACTACTTCAAATGCCTTAGTAAGATCAAAGAAAAGGCTAATAGTATACAGTCTCTTATCTAAGGCTGATGTAACATCCGAAATAAAACTGTACATAGCATTTAGTGTGGATAGATTTTTCTTAAAACCGTATTGCTTATTAAAAAGAAGATACCCTGATTAGAGAAAATTCGATAGCCTATTAAAGAAAAGTTCTTCAAAAATTTGAGAAAAAGATGAGAGAATGGGATATTGGACGGTAGCTTTCTAGATCATGTATGTCACCCATTTTTAATAAAGGCTTTACAGTTGAGATTTTTAAAGAAGAAGGAAATTTACCATTTTCAAATGACTTATTAGCCAAGGAGTTGCAAGGAGGTCAGCAATGTCTTTTAGAAGACGCGATGATCCCACCTACAGGTATTGACAGATCTATAATATAGAACTTATTTTTATATAATATTATTGTAAATATTGTATTATTATGAAAATTTACATTTAATAGGAATTTGTTTTCAGTAGTTTTTGCAATAAATTTAATTTGATTTTAAACTATATATAATATCAAATTATGGATTGTTTAGCACCGATTTGTTAAAACCAGACAGTTCCAAAATGAAGGACATAGGTATCAGATGTTGAAGCCTAAATTTTTAGGTGATAATGAAGTTAGATTATATCTAGGTACTTTATTTAATGTAAGTTTTTAGTTATTTTAGATTGGTAGTTTGTTGGTAAAACATTTTTATTCAATTTATATAACCGTTCAATGCTTTCAGAGAATATCACTGGTAAGCAGTTTTGCCTGCTCCCTATTCCTTGGAAAATACGCTCCTATTGATTGGTCAGATGGATCTGGTATGAACCTTTTTGATATCCACAAGAAGGAGTGGTCGTCAGTTTGCCTTAAGGTACAATTTAGTTTTATATATATATATATATATATATATATATATATATATATATATATATATTGTATGTATCGTATGGTTTGTTGTCAGCTACCATTTGTTAATTACAAAAAACTGTGATGTATAGTTTGGATAAAGATCCAAAAGTTATGATATTATTAATTAAATAAAAATGTAAAGTGATCTCATGTCATAAAGCCAAGCCTAATCCATCAAGCCATTTAAGACCTGCCTCATTGATTCTGTTTATGCTATCTAATCCCTCCATAAAAGAAGGGGGCAATCTGTAACTATGTGATCCATTGTTAAGTAGACTCCCCGTAATCACATGACTGATCTAGTGTCAATACCCATTTATACTTCCAGTAATGGCATCTGCCATCGCCAGTTCGGAATCGATACAACAGTGTCCACTTCCTATGAGGGAGGTTCATCCCACCAACTGGTATTGAGGGATCATTAATAAGGAACTTATTTCGTCCATCTAAACTGTACCACGCTACAGCTAGTGTTGGGCAAGAAATTGGATCTGCTCAACTGGAAAGCAGTACGTATAGGTTTGTTTCGAGATTTTAAGCAGTGACTGTTCTGACGTGGGAAATCCTGTGTAACGGGGAGGTATGGGGCATTCAAGATCTTATTGAATTCTTTAAGTAGTGTATCCTGACGTCTTATTTTTCGAGGAGCCAGTGACAGCTTGTGACCTAGTAAAGTGAGGGTTCACACAGTAAGAGGTTTGGGGTGGGGGGGTACAGAGTACCCCACAAGCAAAAAGTGCACAAGTAAAAATTTTGTTTAGTTATACGCTTAAACATGCATTTAAAACTATTTTAATGTAGTTGAAAACTATACTTAAGCTGTTATATTTTGTTTCCAAACTAAGATACAAAATAATTATTGGTTAATGTAGCTGTGCAAACAAAGAACAATAAATTTGATATATTTTAATAATTAGTCAAACAAAAAAATATTACTTTTAAAATCTGTTGTTTGGTTACCTAATTTTTGTAGTTTAAAAGAAAGTAGTCTTTAATTTTTCTGTTAGGCGCATTAATAATAATTTTTTTCTGTTATACAAACCAAAAACATCACCTGTATTGCCAATAGTTATTGTAAGTAATTATAATAATAATACAATTATAATTAGATTATTATATTAGATCTAAAACATTAAAGACAAACTGTGCATTATGCACTATGCAGAAAAAAATACTTATATTACATTGTTGTGATAACTTTGTATATAGTAGGCCTACAGTAAGACCTTACAGGCATTGTAATTTAAAAAAAAAAACCCTTATAACAGCTTTCTAAGTAAAAAGCTTAAAGTCTGTCTTTCTGTCTTTTTTGCTGGTAAACACATCAATAACTTTTTCAATGACGTTTTGAATATTCCTAATCATTCCCTTCTTGATTGACAACATTGCAAGGGCCGTCAAGCTATCTTGACTCATTGTGCTACTCAAAAATGTTTTTATTGTTTTGAGAATGGAAAAGCACCTGTAATTAAAATCAGCAAATGAAATGAATATGTCTTACATTTTATTATTATTTGCACTGATTGCAGACCGTGCCACAGTGCAACCATACTATTGCAGGAGTGGGAGTGGAGCACACAGTAAGTGTGCGCCGCTGGCTTCTATTACAAGACGGCCCCCACCATCCGTCCCAGAGAGTCTTGAGCACTAAGACATTTGCCTTGTGCCCCTGAGAGAGAGAGAGAGAGAGAAAAACAACCTCCAGTTCTTTTATGAACTGTTGATTGCCGCTATCCCTTAGCCCCCAGTATCGACATTTACTTCTTTATACATAAAATTTATACTTCTTTACTTATAACTTCATTTAACTTTATACTGTGTCATTGTCTGACTTAATATGTACAACATTTTAGCTCCATTTTCTAATAATAACAATGTTGACTTATTACTCAAATTTCGTTAATTTATTAACTACCCTTAATATTGGAAAAACCCTCAATAGTCCAGAAACCTCCTTAAGGGTGTTTGATCAAAAATTATTTTTGACATTTTTAAAAATAAAATTGTTAGTGTCCATGTAATTAATAAATTTATCACGGAAAAAAATTATAAAAAATGTCTTCTGCCCAAAGTAACTAATGTGGCATATTTGCTGCATAATTCATGAAGAAACCGTGTTATATATTTTATTTACATTTTGATAATATAATGGACAAAAGGTACTAACAAACATTGTATACAGTAAACCTTTAAAAAATATTTTTTTGATTAAGTGTTACCAATTATTTTTCTATGAATAATATTTGTTCAAATTTTCAGTTATGTCCATCTGTCGACTTTGTGGGGCGGAGCAGGTGAGGGCTATGAGGGAGAGAGAGGGGAGGGGAATACATTGCTTGTTGGTTAGTGAGTCAGGATCTTTACCACTAGATAAAATCTAGAACTAAATTCCTTACAGCGCTAAACTGGGTGCCTGGAAGAACACCCTTATGCCGGCAAGCACTGGGTTCCGAAGGTGCTGGATTAAAGCGGTTCAACTATATAATAATTGTTGTATCATCTCTTCATATAATACCACTTTATCAACTGATTTATTCTTTCAGGCCTGCGCAGACAAACTAGAAAGTCGGTTGGGTCAACCAGTGGCGTCTCACACAGTATTGGGAACAGTTAGTGACTACATGGTGGAGAGGCATGGCTTTGATTCATCCTGTCAAGTGATAGCGTTTACAGGCGACAATCCATCATCACTTGCAGGTATAAACAGCTTTTACAGAGGACAATTGATCATTGCTTGCAGGTATAATCAGCTTTTACAGGGGACAACCCATCATTGCTTGCAGGTATAAACAGCTTTTACAGGGGAAAATCCATCATTGCTTGCAGGTATAAACAGCTTTTACAGGGGACAACCCATCATCGCTTGCAGGTATAAACAGCTTTTACAGGGAGCAACTCATCATCGCCTGCAGGTATAAACAGCTTTTACAGGGGACAACCCATCATCGCTTGCAGGTATAAACAGCTTTTACAGGGAGCAACTCATCATCGCTTGCAGGTATAAACAGCTTTTACAGGGAGCAACTCATCATCGCTTGCAGGTATAAACAGCTTTTACAGGGGACAACCCATCATCGCTTTCAGGTATAAACAGCTTTTACAGGGGAGAACCCATCATCGCTTGCAGGTATAAACAGCTTTTACAGGGGACAACCCATCATCGCTTGCAGGTATAAACAGCTTTTACAGGGAGCAACTCATCATCGCCTGCAGGTATAAACAGCTTTTACAGGGGACAATCCATCATCGCTTGCAGGTATAAACAGCTTTTACAGGGGACAATCCATCATCGCTTGCAGGTATAAACAGCTTTTACAGGGAGCAACTCATCATCGCCTGCAGGTATAAACAGCTTTTACAGGGGACAACCCATCATCGCTTGCAGGTATAAACAGCTTTTACAGGGGACAATCCATCATCGCTTGCAGGTATAAACAGCTTTTACAGGGAGCAACTCATCATCGCCTGCAGGTATAAACAGCTTTTACAGGGGACAATCCATCATTGCTTGCACATATAAACAGCTTTTACAGGGGACAATCCATCATCGCTTGCAGGTATAAACAGCTTTTACAAGGAGCAACTCATCATCGCCTGCAGGTATAAACAACTTTTACAGGGGACAATCCATCATCGCTTGCATATATAAACAGCTTTTACAGGGGACAATCCATCATCGCTTGCAGGTATAAATAGCTGTTGCAGGGGACAACCCATCATCGCCTGCAGGTATAAATAGCTTTTACAGGGGACAACCCATCATCGCTTGCAGGTATAAACAGCTTTACTGGAGACAATTCATCATCACTTGCACGTATAAAAAGCTTTTACAGGGGACAATCCATCATCGCTTGCAGGTATAAACAGCTTTTACAGGGGACAACCCATCATTGCTTGCAGGTATAAACAGCTGTTACAGGGGACAACCCATTATCGCTTGCAGGTATAAATAGCTGTTACAGGGGACAACCCATCATCGCCTGCAGGTATAAATAGCTTTTACAGGGGACAACCCATCATCGCTTGCAGGTATAAACAGCTTTTACTGGAGACAATTCATCATCGCTTGCACGTATAAAAAGCTTTTACAGGGGACAATCCATCATCGCTTGCAGGTATAAACAGCTTTTACAGGGGACAACCCATCATTGCTTGCAGGTATAAACAGCTGTTACAGGGAACAACCCATCATTGCTTGCAGGTATAAACAGCTTTTACTGGAGACAATCCATCATCGCTTGCACTTATAAATATCTTTGAATATAGACTACAAAAAAAGAGCAATAATTTTATTTTTAGAGATTATTTATTTAATTATTTTTGGAAACTAATTATCATTAGTATATACAAAAATATAAATATATCATCTTATTGTATAGTTCTGTTTTTTTTTTTTTTTTTTTTTATACTAATGATAATTTGTTTTCATAAATAAATAACACCTTACTTATCACCTTATGGGCAGATGTCTGTGAAAAATGAAGGAGCACTATCTCTAAACGCTGAATACACTTTTGATTCTCTACAATGACATGTATTAAAACATTGTTGAACAATCAGAAGTAAAATAAGTAACTTCCCAGCAGTAAGTAGCAGTTATAATAAAAAAGGGAAGACAATCTATTAACAAAAAAAATAGTTTAAATATATAATATCAAGGATTACGGAGATATGAGATAGAAAGAAACATAAGTACAAGAAAACAATCCATCCTTAATCTATTGAGATCTGGACCAAATCAGTACCTATTATTCACGCATGTGAACCCAAATACTGCCAAAAGGTGCAATAAAAATCTATTACACTCACACACTAATCAACTCCTGTCCAAAACAAACACAAATATTAATTACGAACACCGATCTTGCCATTAGATATGCCATTTTTCCATGCATTATCACAGCGCAGCATTGTATTGCATTGACATGCATGTATGTGTGCATGTGCTTACTCATGCTTGCACACACAATCACTCTCGACAAATCATATTTAACTTTTGTTTGGTTACATTCAGTCATAATAAAATTAGTATTAAATAAGGGTGCTTAAAAATTTGGCCGAAAATATTGGGACTTGAAAATAATTTAGAAGTATTTTATCTGTATGTAATATAAGCTTTTATCTGTTGTTTGATCCCAATTGTATGGTAATCTGCATCAAATGAGCTGTGAAAATGATATGTAATATAAGACACATGTCCTTTGACCTTGGCAGAGGTAATCTTTACTATTGTTTATGAGTTTAATCACCACCACATGGACGCCTTTAGCAATAGTACAAGTGTTTATATTGATCATTTGTCTTATTTAAGACAATCGTTTCTGGTAGCTTAACTTTAAACGTTAGATAATTTTATTTAAGCTACTAAGTACAACTTATTAGTATATTAGAGAGATAGGACATCAGCAAACTTACCTTAAAAGACAAGTTCACTAACATCAGAGTAGTAGTCACAAACACAAAGTAAACATAATCTCAGAAATTTTCAACACCACAGGCATTTTCTTCAGGTGAGTAGAGGGAGAGAAAGAGAGAGAGAGAGACACTGAAATGACTCCACTATTGCTGGGTAGTGGCTGTGGTGGGGGTGTACATCCATAGGGCAACACTCAGGTGTAGATGCAGTATTTCAGTTAGTATGTATAAATATATATGAAGTTTGCTGATGGGGAAGGGGTTGAAGGGAGTGGTCTATCTTATGTTCAGATTAGGTGGGTCACGGGATTTTGTTATCCATTGGTGTGCTAATTCCATCCTTCGGAGTTGGGAACTATTTGCATGGGAAGGAAGGGATCTGATTACCTTAGTGGTGTAACACTGATCAAAATTTTGATTATGGAGAAGAGTATGGGCAGAGAGAGGTTTTTCAGGATTTTGGACTTTGCAAACTTGTCTTTTAAGGTAAGTTTGCTGATGTCCTATCTCTAATATACTAAATAAAATAATAAATATTTGTTACAACAAGAGATCTTTTCCTGTCAAGTCAGATCGACATGTTTTTCTGCAATTTATAGGTTTTGGTGAGGCTGTTACGTTTGCTTCCTCCCCAAAGCTCCCTGATTGGTTCTCATCACTTTTGTTCGAGGCAATATGTATGTTGTGGGTGAGTCTATGTAAATACTTCGAGTTATGGTCTTTTCGACCTGTTTCGCTGCCGTCTTTTGCTGAATTAAGTTTGTCTCTTTTTTTAACCGTTCTTCCGCTACAGTCTAAAGATCGGCAATTTTCCCGTGGGAAGCTTTGATAAGTTGTGCTGTGTCGTGCAGTGTGAGTGTTGTTTGATTGTGCGTGACGTTGATGTGTCGGGCGGCGCCTTTGGTTTAAATCGAATTTTCTCTGGAAGCAACATTCCTGAGGCAGAATCATTCATTCATACATAAAGTCACACACATAGAATCATAAAGTCATAAAATCAAAGAAATATAGTAAAGAATTGAATCTGTAATTTTAAGAAGAAAGTAAGTTATTATTATTATTTGACAAACACTGAAAAGTTAATTTTATTCTATTCCATTATTTGATAACAGTTTTTAAGTTTGATTTTTAATTTAAAAGAAAGTATTTTCACAAGAAGTTTATATTTTTATTTTGTTGAAGAGTTTCATTTTATTTTCAATTAAATGTTACTAAAGAAGATAAGAAGACAATTTTATTATTTTCCTGTGTTTGAGAAATTAAAGGTAAAATAAAAAATAAATTTGTAACTATTCTGATATTTTTAAAGAATACATTACATTGGTTCAAAAACCTATCAATGCTAGTTTATCCAGTGAATGACGTAGATGTGATTGTGCTCAAGGTCTGAATGTATCATCGAATGACAGAACTTCTGACGTTGGTTCACACGTTAGAAGCGTTTGTTACAGTGGCGTAAATTGTACCCCCCAAAGATCTAGCGGCGCCGGTGGGCCTGGATCTCGAGTGGGGCCGGGTGTCGGTTGGATGTGTGTGATGAGGGCCCCAAAGGTATGAATGAAGTTGAAAGGATTTATATGAGACTAGTAGTCCACATAACTAAAAAGTTGTTGCCCGTGAAAATAAATTCACAAACCAGATAACAACATATTTAGATTTGGTAAAGCAAACTAACCTGAAGTGAAATTACATTGGTTAATGCTAAACCTGATATTATGGATAGTCAGATTTTGAAGTCGTCTGAAAGAATTGGACATACTGGTGATGGCAATGAAATCTTATAGAAGATTTGACAGAACAAAATAAAAAATCAATCCAGCAAAATGAAATAATATTGTTGTTAACAGATGATTCTAGAAGAAAGATCTAAACAAGTAAATTTGACTTTATAACTTTGTTTGGACTAGTCAAACTAAAAGGTAAACATATAAAAGTTCTTACACATAGGAAGTGGGCTTTGAAAGAAGGGCACAAAGAAGGTACTATTTTGTGTTTTAATTTTTATTCAAAAGACATTGCAACCTAGAGAATTATTTATAGACTTAAAATTTAAGCTGATAAAATTTTTTTTAACATTTATTTTTTATATTTTGATATCCTCCTAACCCTTTTCAAGATTTATGTATCGAAAAGTAAAAATTTAAGAACAAATTATTTTTATCAAAAGTTTTTCATTAAACATTCTTTTATATCTTCTAAATGGTTCATATTAGAAAAAAACATCTGAATTAGGAAGTTGTAGAGTATTAAATTCTGCTTGAGAATATATAAAGATAATCCAAGTTTATCATCACTATGCTGAGCTTTAAGACTTTTATACTCTTGGCAAAATTACATTTTTTCCTTTTAAATTATTTGCTGTGTGCAGTTCATTATTTTCAGTATTTTTCACATAATTATTTTCAGCCATAACTTTAATATCATCATTATTTGATGAGATTTATAAATGTACCATAATCTTAAATATATAAATAATCATAATCTTAAATATATAAATAATCATTCATATTTTAAATTAGGTTTGTATGATTAATGTAATGTCCCAATGTATTTTGTGTCCAGGTATGCGGTTAAGGCCTGGTGACATTGCCTTTAGTTTAGGCACTTCGGATACTCTGTTCTTGTCACTCTCTGAGCCTGCATTACTCTCTGAAGGCCACATCTTAGTCAGCCCTATTGACACCACCTCATATATGGCTCTTCTCTGGTATGACTAAATGATTACCATTATATGTATATTTTTAAATAGAAATTAACAACATTTTGAACTATTCTAATTCATAATTAGTATGTTTTGGAATAACGCGTTTGTTTAAAATAATAATAAATTTATTTATTGTTCTCACAGGTACAGTTATTCAAATAAAATTCATTTTGTTTTCAAACACAAAATTAATTTCAAAAGTAACACACATTTTATGAAAGAAAAAAGTCTTAAAAATAATAAATAATTGAAGAAGCATAATCCTAAGTTAAGCATCTAAATAAAATAATCAACAAAATATATAGCACATTCTTGGTAAAATAACAAGCTATACACACAGATACAAATTATTAAATATATAGCACAGTCTTGGTAAAATAACAAGCTATACACACAGATACAGATTATTAAATATAATTTGTATCTTCATTTAAAGAAGTGTATTTAAAAACCACCACAAACAAAAGAAAACACACACTGAAACCTGTGAATAACAACTGCAACCCCAACAGACCAAAGGCCCAGTTATGGGGCCACATGAACAAAATTAATTATTAAAACATCCATGTCTGTACAGTACCTACTCTAAACAAAAACTATATTTTAAAATTAAAGGATGGTCATATTTTTACTCATCTAAACAGTGCTCCTTTGACTTATTTGATTTAAGAAAATATTCCAGCAAATACATTTAAATATTTTTCATTAATTAAGATTCAGTTATCAAACCATCCCATCAAGCCTTCTTCTTATAAAGTCTTTACACGTTGCTAGTTCTAAATAAAATCTACAGTACAAAGTACTAGTGTCATATTGTTTACATATTTATCTCCCGTCACAGAGCTAAATCCAGGTTTCATAAAAATTCAACTGTTGCTTCTCCAATTGAATGAAGGCCAGCTGATCCCCCTGAAAAGAACGCAATCAACAATCATTAACTATGTAATCTAGTTTAAATTTTGACTCAGCAATCACATAACTGATCATTTCCCACTCCCCACTTACATTTCCAGAAGTTGCATCTTCCCACACTCTTGCAAAAAGGACTCAACGTAGTCCATTCCTTACCAGGAAGATTCATTCCACCTGTGATGGTCAGAGGGTCTGATAACAGAAATTTGTTTCCACTGTTAAAAATAACCCAAGTTACTAAAATTGATTTTTGGTGAAAATTTGTTGGAGATTAACTGGGAAGCTAGTCGATGATGGTATTCTAGATTTAAGTTGTCCTGCACGTTTTGGAATATCTTGCGAAATGGGAAGATTCAGAGTAAATAGGATCTTTTTAAACTGTCTGAGAAGTGCCTCTGCATTTTACATCTGGAAGAGCTATGTTGCACAGCACTGGAAGCCATGGTAGAGCAGTTGCAATGACGGAACTGCTGATAGCCCTCATTGCCCTATTTAGCTGCATATCAACATGAACATGCATACTGTTCAAGTATAAAGATATAAGTTCTTAATTACACTAATAATATGTTTATCTTATTTTATACATAATTTTATTGTTTAATCGTTTACTATGCAATTAGTCCATAAAACCACAATTCAAGCACAAAACTGTCTTTGCATAAATTTTACTAAACCTATTTAGAAAATTGCAAAATGCCTCACTTAGATATTCAAGCATAACCTTACCTTTTTTATACAGAGTCTTCATATAGAACCTTTGAGATATGGTTACGTACATAAAAACTAAGAAAAAAGCTCCCATAAACATATGTCCTAAAACGCTTAGTTTTTCATGTCTGTCTGAATTAGTTTTTTACATAACTCATCATGAGATATTTTCTTCAAACCCGGTACATGTATGATAAATATAATAAGACCTAATTAATTATGGAGTATTAAGTTCATAATTTACACTATTCGAAAACAGCTGTTATTTTTACTTTTCAAAGCTTAATATCTTAAAAAATATAAATTAAAAAAAACTACAAATTACATAAAAAAACTGTACAATTTAATTTCTTAAAAGATGGTATAAAGATTGTTACAGTCGGAACATTAATAACTGATAATTTGTAATTGTTCTAATACACAACATGGTAATGTTTTGGTAGTTTTATCCAATTAGCATATAATGAATCACAAAAATTACAACTTATCAGTTATTAATGATCTAATCTTAACAATCTTTGTACCAACTTTTAGAAAATCAAATTTTGGGTTTTTGTTTATCTAGTTGATTTTTGAAAAATGTATACTTTTAAGATACTAAGCTTAAAACTATAAATAGCCACCATTTTGAAATGGTATAAAGTAGGATCTTGATACTCTATAACAAATTAGGTTTTATTATTCCTCATACATTTTTTATTTTTATTTATTTAATTTTTCTACTTTTTTTAAACTTCACTCGCCAGTTCACATGGCGTTACAAGCCTGTGTGTGAACTTAATTCAACGAGTGAAGTACCAACGGTTGGCTCAGTGGGGATTCGAACCTTGGACCTTGCCTTCCGCAGTCCCAAACCTTAGTCACTGAGCCATGGGGCTTGAAGATTACATGTTGAGGGGTTATTAAGATATGATGAATTATGTAAAAATACATTTAGACAGACAGACGGAAAACTTAGCATTTCAGGACATACGTTCATAGGAACTTTTTTCTTAGTTTTCATGTAAGCAATAACCTGAAGTCTTGAAGAATTTTTATGAACACCCTACCTTTATATTACATTCAGTACTCCCCTCACAAATCTTGTGCTCCGATCTTCAGCAAACTATTTAGTGACGGTTTTAATGGGTAGGCTGTGGCATACTAAAAAATGTTAATACTTTTTGTTAGTAATATTTTTGCAGTTTTTTTGCTAGATTGATATTTTATACTACTTATACATCATGACGTCATAAGAGGAGAGAAGGGTTGTTAATGTGACTTTAGGGGTTGTTAAATTGGGTTAAGGATGCCCTTAACGTTTATATAAAAACCTTTGCATATTAAGATAACTGAAAGCAGGTAGCTTAACACATTCGCTATGGCAGCACATGGAGTCGCATAAAGGGGAGTGTGGAGCTTCCTTGCCTGGCTCGGCACCATGGCCGCATACTTACATATTTCAACATATTCAGAAATAAAATCGATTCATGTGGAATTCATACAATATTTTTAGTTCATATGTTAGGTATTTACAATATTTAATCCCATTCGTCCACCAGTTCGTTATATTCTTCTTTATTTATTCATCATCAGAAGCCGTAGTAAACAAATCTAAATCCTCCATTATATCTTCACATTGTAAACTTACTGACTTCTGACTTACTATAACTCATATTCTGTTCAAAAGGAACACCTTGTGAAGTTAGCCATGTTATAAACACTATAAATAACCTAAAAAATTGCACTATAAAGATTATATTATGTACACCGTTTACTATATATTCAAAATATACAAAAAAACTCAATTCACGGAAAAAACTAAAACCAAATTCAATAAATGGACGACACAGTAATACTTTGTAACATTGTTAGACAATGCGCACAAAATATCATCCTTCTACACCGAGTGCTGGGAGCACACTGATAAATACAAGCAGCAGTTCAAAGTGGATGCACCTGTGCGTCACCTACAGTGAATGTGTTAACATCCAAGGGTTTATTTATTTTGCTATTTTAACTTCAAAAAATTAAAGGCTCAATTCCAAACTGGGTTAAATCCAAACCTGCATTTTTGAGGAAATAAACATTTTTTACTTACCTTTAAAAAAAATCTTGTAAGAAGATTAAGAAATCATTCTTCAAGCTCGATTCTTACTGGATGGATATATAATTTAATGTTATAAGATTAACAAATACTCCAGTAAATAAATTTTAATTGTGTAAGGACTTTCGATAACAAAGTTACCATCTTCAGACAACCAAACAGTTATTTATAAGATTAAGAAAACTGAAATTTTAATATAATTTGTTAAACTTTTATATAATTAGTTAAAATTATACAAAAATTGTTATTTATTCTAATTACTTCAGTATAATTACTTTATTTACCAGACTTATTTCAAAAGTCTTGCTTAACTATGTATAAATGACCTATAACACTTTCATAAAAACTCACACTCTGAGTCAGAACGCTTTTTTACCTTCGGAAATAACATAGATGACTACAATTTATTGTTTGCAAATATTAAAAGTTGTGAGACAAATTGTTATTGAGATTGATAGATTGAAGTACAGAGTTCATTAGTGAAATATAGATTAGTAACAATGAAGCAAGATTTTATGACACACTAGGATATAAACTACTGATAAACTGTAACAATACCTGTTGAGTAAAAAAATGAAAAATATTATTTATAAAACTTCGGTGTTGTATGTATTTATAATTAATTGGGTATCGTTAGTCATTGATCTGGCACCATATACTTTATTAAGTTTAAGTTTTTTCTAACAATACAATTATTATTATTATCGGTAAATAATGATCAAATATCCCATTTTGCCTGAAAAATTGACATTATAATACAGTGGAACCTCGTTGTAACGAACCTCAATTTAACGAATTCCTTGATGTAACGAATATTTGAAAATTCCCTTAAACTAGCTATAATACCTAACAGTAAATGTACCTCTATAATACGAATAAATTATGCCCAGAAACTCAATACCGGTATAGTGAATTTTCTATCTTCCTAAAGGTAGGTTAGTTTGCCTCTGTATAGCAAATTTTTGAACCATCAACCTCTATATAGCGAATTTAACCTTTATATAACAAAATGTACCTCTTACACACTCGGTATAATGAACAAATATTTTTAAGTGAATTTCGCCTCAGCTGGCAGTGGCCGTGAGAAACGTCTAGCTCTCCTTATCCCAGCGCTTCCTTCTGTTCCAGTATTTTTAGCGTAATTTCCTGTACTTACTGGATACAGTTTTATTGCACTACTGTGTGTTGTAAAGGCCTCTACAGACTATACAACCATCGAACAGTCCATAACACAGATTTAACAACATTCCGAGATCTGTACAACGATCGCACAGTGCGGAGGGAATTTTAGAGCTAGTACAGACGTCTGCTTGATGATCGCACATCGAATGAAAATGTGAATATTTTCATGTGACGTCTGCACTTAAATTGTATAGTCTGGAGGCAACATGGCAGATTCGATGAGCGATTCGATCAAGATTTGTTCCTGCGTGTGTGTGGGCTCCACTGCCGAGCACATCCTGTTCCCTACCACCTTGCCGCATGCCGCTACGCTGATATGTACAAGGGGTTTCTTTTTATTGTGTATTGTTTACATAATTAAATGAAACATAAAAACCACGTCCGTGTTACTTTGCCACTAAATAGTCTACAGAGGTTATCTCTTTAATTACTGAAATCACCTCTACATAACGAATATTTTCAATCTTAACCTCAATATAACGAACCTCAACATAACAAATTACTCGATATAACAAATTTTTTTTAAACCCCTTCAGATTCGTTATATCAAAGTTCCGCTGTAATACCTTTTTTAAAATATAGAAGTGTTGCAACTATTTTACATTGTACATTTTAACAGTTAAACTTACATTTGGATTACAACAATAAATTAAATGGGTAATGTGGTTATAATAGTGATAGAACAGCAAAGATTTTTTAAGCAATTATTATACGTTTTCCTTGAACAATTTTCAAATTTATTGTATTCAAGCTACTATGAGAAAAAAATATGCTATTTTGTTGCACTGTGTATTATACAAAGATATATAAATCCTTAAACCTCAGATTTTAATTAACTGTGAACCCCCAGACTAGTAACCACGAGCTGCCAATGTAAGCAGGGTATATTTTAATTAACTGTGAACCCCCAGACTAGTAACCACGAGCTGCCAATGTAAGCAGGGTATATTTTAATTACTGTGAACCCCCAGACTAGTAACCACGAGCTGCCAATGTAAGCAGGGTATATTTTAATTAACTGTGAACCCCCAGACTAGTAACCATCGAGCTGCCAATGTAAGCAGGGTATATTTTAATTAACTGTGAACCCCCAGACTAGTAACCACGAGCTGCCAATGTAAACAGGGTATATTTTAATTAACTGTGAACCCCCAGACTAGTAACCACGAGCTGCCAATGTAAGCAGGGTATATTTTAATTAACTGTGAACCCCCAGACTAGTAACCACGAGCTGCCAATGTAAGCAGGGTATATTTTAATTAACTGTGAACCCCCAGACTAGTAACCACGAGCTGCCAATGTAAGCAGGGTATATTTTAATTAACTGTGAACCCCCAGACTAGTAACCACGAGCTGCCAATGTAAGCAGGGTATATTTTTTCACTGCTGAACCCCAGATATACACCACTCCATGTATTTGCTTTGTTTGTTTTATTAACTGTGAAGACAGACTGATAAACACGTAGCTTTTAAATACTAGAGTTACGCAGGGTTTTTCTAACTATTGTGAGCCTTACTAGTTAACACAAGAATGTAAAGTCAGTGTATCATTTTATTAATGTGAACACCGACTGTAAATCCCAGTTCTGCCAAGTAAAAGGGTATACTTTTAAATTAAACTTGTGAATCCCAAAACTCTAAAAACAACAGAGGCCCAATTTTGGAAATGGTATATTAATAATTAATGTGATGCCCAAAGTAACTAGTAACAAAAGAGTTTGCCAATTTAAGCAGGGTATATTTTATTTGTTTTAAAACATTAGACTAAAATAACAGTCAATATTAAAACAGGCTATATTTTAGCTTAACTGTGAACCCAAAAGATTGATAACAACAATCCAATATTAACAGGTTTAATTTTATCTTAATGTGACTTACCCCCTAGACTAGTAACTACAGAAACTGCCAATGTAAGCAGGGTATATTTTAAATATAACTGTGAACCCCAGACTAGTAACCACGAGCTGCCAATGTAACAGGGGATATTTTAATTAACTGTGAACCCCAGACTAGTAACCACGAGCTGCCAATGTAAGCAGGGTATATTTTAAATTTAACTGTGAACCCCAGACTAGTAACCACGAGCTGCCAATGTAAGCAGGGTATATTTTAATTAACTGTGAACCCCCAGACTAGTAACCACGAGCCTGCCAATGTAAGCAGGGTATATTTTTTAATTAAAATGTTTAACCCCCCAGACTAGTAAACCACGGAGCTGCCAATGTAAAACAGGGTTTTTTTTAATTAACTGTGAACCCCGACTAGTAACCACGAGCTGCCAATGTAAGCAGGGTAATTTAATTAACTGTGAACCCCCAGACTAGTAACCACGAGCTGCCAATGTAAGCAGGGTATATTTTAATTAACTGTGAACCCCCAGACTAGTAACCACGAGCTGCCCAAAGTAAGCAGGGTATATTTTAATTAACTGTGAATCCCCAGAGTAGTAACTACGAGCTGCCAATGTAAGCAGGGTATATTTTAATTAACTGTGAACCCCAGACTAGTAACCACGAGCTGCCAAAGTAAGCAGGGTATATTTTAATTAACTGTGAACCCCCAGACTAGTAACCACGAGCTGCCAAAAGTAAGCAGGGTATATTTTAATTAACTGTGAACCCCCAGACTAGTAACCACGAGCTGCCCAAAGTAAGCAGGGTATATTTTAATTAACTGTGAAACCCCCCGACTAGTAACCACGAGCTGCCAAAGTAAGCAGGGTATATTTTAATTAACTGTGAACCCCCAGACTAGTAACCACGAGCTGCCAATGTAAGCATGGGGATATTTTAATTAACTGTGAACCCCAGACTAGTAACCACGAGCTGCCAATGTAAGCAGGGTATATTTTTAAATTTAAATGTGAATCCCCAGAGTAGTAAACTACGAGCTGCCAATGTAAGTCAGGGTATATTTTAATTAACTGTGAACCCCAGACTAGTAACCACGAGCTGCCTAAGTAAGCAGGGTATATTTAATTAAAACCTGTGAATCCCCAGAGTAGTAACCACGAGCTGTCCAATGTAAGGCAGGGTATATTTTAATTAACTTGTGAACCACCCAGACTTGTAACACGAGCTGCCAATGTAAGCAGGGTATATTTTTAATTTAACTGTGAAATCCCCAGAGTAAAAACCACGAGCTGCCAATGTAAGCAGGGTATATTTTAATTAAACTGTGAACCCCCAGACTAGTAACCACGAGCTGCCAATGTAAGCAGGGTATATTTTTTCTATGTCATGTAAATAATACATTCATCTCCCACTCACAGTTATTTTCTTTTGTCTTGTTTGTATGGAACATGTATGTTAAGAAAGATGAATAAATAATTTTCAGTATTTGTCTATTTGAAAATACTAAAGAGTTTACGCTAAAAAAGGTTTCGTACAGCTATTTTTTTAGCCTTACTATTAAATAATAAAATCATAAATTATTTTCAGCTGTATCATTTTGAGTCAAATTATAGATTCTGTTAATTAATTCCAGTTTCAAAAATGGCTCTTTAAGTAGAGAAAGAATACGTGACTCTGTAGTGAACGGATCTTGGAATGAATTCAATAAACTTCTCAAAAACAATCCTAGAGGCAACTTTGGAAATTTTGGTACGTATAAAATAATCAATTTTATGCTATAAAAAGTAGATTAAAAAGTAAGCAAAAGTGTTTTTAAGCAAATTTAGATTGACATCTCCGATAATGAACATATATTTATTTTGTTTTAAATTATTAGACTCAAAATAATTATTCAGTTAATCTATTAAACTCTGCTTATCAAAATTGTGTAGTCTGTATACAGCTGAAATACAAAAAGATTGGAATAACAACAATCAAAATCAAGTTTATTCACAAAAACAAGTTTTACAGGTTTACAAATATCATAAATGAATTTACTTTACCCCCTGTGTAGGTAGGAGTCACTCAGTAAGCATTACTTAACTAAATACAGAAGTAAATTAAAGTCATAACTTAATCATTAACAACTGTAAAATAAATAAATTTAAATAGATTTAAATGAAAAATAAATGAATGAAACAAAGTAGAGTCTGAAAATAAACCTATGATAGCAAGAATATAGACAAACAAATATATAAATTAAGTAGAATAATGCAAAATTTTTATAAAAATAAATTCTAACTTGTTAGAAAGGAAGTAAAGGGGAGCTCGCCAATTTTATTTTACTAAGTTCAATAAAGGGATAGAAGATAAACAATAAAGATGACTAGTGAGAAGGTGGGTGGTGTGAGTTATTATTGGCGGAAATATGTATATATGTGAGATAGGAAAGTGTATTGTTATATATAAGGGGAGTCGATCATTGCCTCAGCAGCCTTTCAGCCAATAAGGAGCAGCCATTCACTCACCTTTCTTTGTAGACAGCAATACTGCTACCATAATTCAGAGCTATCTTTGGAGGAAGATATTGGAATAGCTAATGTCCCAAATAATAAGAGTTATGCAGCTGAAAAGAATGAGTAACTCGAGGTATTTGAATATTGTTTTTAGGGGTGTGCGAGTAGTGATTTTATCAGTCTAGTCCCAGCAGTCGGACTGATAACAGCACTGCACAGTGTGCTCCGCAGTCAAGGTTACACAGCTGCACGCGTGTGTCTACAGTGGCGTGTGTGCGCGTACTAGCCTGAATATTTCGTCTACTTCAACTATTTCTTGGTAACTATGGCTAACTGTGGCGAGTGCGGCATCAGTATTGAAGAGGATTCCAATCCTGTGAAGTGTGTTAGTGGTTGTGAACGTGTATTTCATATAGACTGTATCAAAGACAAAGATAAAATCAAAACTCGTACTGGTCACAAGGATTGGAAATGTGAGGAATGTGCTAGATCTAAAAATCTATCTTCAGTAAGCAGTAAATCATCTGGTACAACATCTATTACAAAGGAGTTTCTTGTTTACCATGGAGGCATTCAAAAGGGAAATGTTTCAAGAGTTCAAGTCTCACTTAAGTCAGATGCAGGAGCTTACTAAGTCGTTTGAATTCCTGTCAGCAAATGTTGACACAGCAAACCAGGCGCTTACAAAGGTCCAGCTAGATTATGCCGAGATTATGAAACAAAACCAGAAGTTAATTGAAGCAAACGAAGTTGGGCGAGACAGTCAATGAGCTCAAAAGTAAAGTCAGAGAGTTGGAGCAGTACTCCAGAAGAACCAATCTGGAGATCAGCGTCATCCCTGTAACTCGGAACGAGGACACTATGAAGATCCTGCGTGACATCGGTACTGCCATAGGAGTCGAGCTTAATGACACCCAGGTGATGGCTGCACATCGAGTTCCCAGCTACAAGCAAGGTCGAGCTCCATCCATGGTCGTCCAGTTCCAGACCAAGATGCAGAGAGATGTCTGGATCACCAACTACAAGAAGAACAGAGACCTGTCAGCCCGCAGAGTGAACAACGCCTTCCCGGACACCAGAGTGTACATCAATGAACATCTATCACCGGACAACAAGATCTTCTTGGCTCAACTCAAGGAAAGAAGTAAGCAGTGCAATGTCAAGTATGTCTGGTTTAAGGATGGTAAGTTCTATCTCAGGAGAGATGATGGAGAGAAGTGCTTCAAAATCACAAGCCTTGATGAAGTAGAAAAATACCACTAAAGCTTGCAATCAGTTAACAACCATGAGGCTTCGATTTTATTTCAATTGGATTCACAATCAAATTTAAATTCTTTTGATGACGCATTTTTCTCACAATCCTCTCCAGACGCTGATGGCTCTGTCTCAATAATTCATTTAAATATTCAAAGTTTGAGACAACATTTCATTAGTTTTCTAGCAGAACTCAATAATGCACAACAAAAAATCAGTTTAATAATTTTGTGAAGTATGGATCCTCAGCGAAGAATTAAGTTTTTACAAAATACCTGGTTATAATGCTATTGGCAAATGCAATATTCAATACAGATCTGGAGGCATTGTATGTTATTATGACGAAGAGCTATCAGTGCAAGAGATGGAAATTGACATGATAACGACTGATTGTATTTTGTTCGAGATTAAATACAACAGAACTCGCTGTAATATTATTGCTTTTTATAGACTACAATCATGTACAGTAAGTGCTTTTATAGAAGAGCTAGAATCACAATTATCTCTTTTAAAGTTAAATACTGTCTACATAGGGGATGGAAATATAGATATTTTAAAACAATTACCTGATTCATTAAGATATACTAGCTTATTAAGTAACATGGGATTTGTATCAGTAATTAATTCTGCAACCAGAATATGTAAAACCTCTTCCACCTGAATTGATCACATTTTTCTAAAATTTAAGAATTTGAATATGTTTGAGACAGCAATTTTTTATCTTGGGTTAACTGACCATTGTTGTTTAGCACTAAAAATGAAGCTAACAAAAAACTTCAATGTTTAAAAAACTGCATTAACAAAAATTGTTTTTAATTTTAATATGATCAATCAAGAATTAAAATATACAGACTGGAATAGTATAATTGACGAAGCAAATGTAAACATCTTTTGAAAAGTTCTTTAATACTTTGAGTGGTATATTAGACAGTAATAAAGGGGAAAGAATGATTGTTAGTAGGTTAAGTAAAGCAAAACTTATCAGTCCTTGGTTAAATAGTAACATTTTAAACAGATTAAACAAGAGGTAAAGACTATATGGTACGTTGAAAAAAAAG